>JAGDQP010033926.1:0-20409 GCA_022664845.1 Lepisma saccharinum | reverse complement strand
TGTGGCTTCTCATCTGTAACCGACATTCTAGACATGAAAGATGTTGGAATATTTGCAGTTCAGTAAAACTTTGTAAGTTAAAATTTGTAAATTAATTGTTGTTTCAAAGCAGCAAATATTACATAGTTAAAGTCTCACTTGCTGTTACGGTAGGTAGCGTAGTCATTTGTATGCAATAAGACATTCAGGCATAGATATGTTTCTTCCAATGAAATTGAAAAAGACATTATTAACAGTGAAATATATTTTCTTCCCTTGTCCCTTTCTTCTGTGGTATTCCTTTTCCTCGACAATCCTTAGAAGTGAGGCAAAATATACTTCTATGAGGAAATCTTTTACTTCCTGTTTAGAAGAAGTTTTTTTACTTCCATTAGGATCAGGCAAATAAGACTAAGACTTCTTTACACTCTTTCATATTCTTTAGGACTTTGTATCAAATAAGAAGAGAACATTAGAAGAATAACAATCTATAGTTCTGGTAAATTATTATTATTATTAATAATAATAATAATGATAATAATAATAAAGAAGTTGTCCAGTGCATACAAACCAAAGTTGAAGAATTATACGACGAGCCTGGAGTTTCATGGAAATCCTTAGAAAATCGTGATAAGATTACTCGTAAGTAACTTATCAAGAGCAGCGTTGAAACCTCTGCCGAAAAAAGACATCAGGATTCTGAAATGAAACTGAGGAAATAATATCATTCCGGATGCAGCGTCCGAATTTATTGTCGTTCCGAAGAACAGGAGGAAAAAGAAACATGAACTGAAGCTCTAAACGACGTGCAAGATCTGAGTTCAGTGACCCAAATAAATTAACGTGGACCTAACACGTTCGTTTACTTACATTATCCATTTAAAAAAAAAGTGATTAATGCCTTTGATTAGGAAGACGTAAGATTGCCTCTGCTAACGTAGGTTCGAATGCTACTAACTGGGAAACTTCTTTTTCACTAAATCTATCATTAATTTCTCGTTTGATTTAAACTGTCTGACATTCCTTTTTCTGTTATCAAGATTCTTTTCAATGATCCTGTGAGTAAAGGGTAAGTTGATAGTGGATCAACCTCTTTCAGTGCTGCCTATTTACAACTCTAATTACTCACATCTGATGATTTATGGCGATCTTAATTTGATGTTTTAGTAAGTTAATTATAAATGTGGTTGGGTAATTTCCGATATCAGCATCTTAATAATATGGTTAGTGTGTCTATTAACAAGCAGGCGCATTCTGTTTCCGAAGTTTTTTTTAATTATTAACACAGTTCATCCGAAGGTAGACCAATCGAAGGTTGGAATAAGTCACGAAACTAATGTCTAGAATGGAATGCACATTTGCAGACGCAATGTAAGGTAAAGTATAAGTGTTTCCCGCTTTTCGCTAAAATTTGAAAAAATGTTTTCCATACAGGAGTATATTTTTCTGTACAATATGCTAGAAAAATGGGGAGGATGAATAACCATGCATTTATAAGCAATTATTTGTACACGATTATACAGAATGTTGCAGAAGAGCAAGAAATATGAATACAGTAGTTATTTAACACGATACTGTAGTGGTGGTTTTCACAAGAGAAGTCGTCACGTAGAAAACCTATGAAAAATAATAACCAGGTTTTCATTCCACTTAGTGGCAGAAACGTATTGTTAATGAATTCATGGGATGGGTAAAACAAAGCAACTGCCTCTGTCCTGAATTGAATTGAATTTAATTTTTATATAAAGCCTTTAGGCAACTTTGGTTCAGTCCACCTCTGCTTTGAATAAAGAGAACGCAAAACCTTCGTTAGTGATCTTGTGAGCTTTTCTATTTTTTCTTTCATTTTGGCCTATATTCTCTGGTCTTCAGCAATACTTTCCTACAATCATACATAAATGGTTGCGTATAACTGTAGGAATATTAACTTTACATAACATTTCTCTTATTTCACTAATCAATTTGTTAATTTTCACCGAAAATCAGAAAAAAGTTATTTTGTATTATTTTTAACTGCTGTGTACAATTAGCTTTATCGTGAATATATATATATATATATTCCTATCCTCAATTATCCCATCTACCAGGTGCGTAAATATGAAACCGGAATTTATGTACAGAAAAGACAAAGTGATTAGGATGACAATGCTAAGAACTATTTTATTCGAAGTATTGGCCATCGCTAGCGATATATTTCTGCCATCATTCCGGCAATGTGTGGATGCCAGACCAAAAAAAAACTGTGCCTCTTGTTCTGCAAACCAGTCATCAAGCCATTACATTTTCGTAAGATGTGAAGCGCTGGTCAGCAAGTGCGTGTCCAATGGATGCAAGTAAGTAAAAATCGGAAGGCTTCAAGTTTGGTGAGTAAGCCGCATGCGGAAGGATTTCCCAGCCAAACGTCGCAATCGTTTCCTGTAATCAATATATGTAATCAATGTATGTATTTCACCTGTGATGATGTACGGGTGTGAAACGTGGACTTGAATTTGCAAACGACTCGAAGATTAAGTGTTAAACCTACATAAAGAACAACGGAGCGATGCATGCTAGGTATAAATAGGAGAGGCAGGAGGACAAAAATAAATGGATTCGCTCGCAAATGTAGAAGATGTATTCAAGACCGAGAAGATGAAATGAAGATGGATAGCTCACATAGCTACACGAGCAGATAGAAGATGCATAACAAATATTGTACATTGGTTTTCCAGAGAAAGTGAACGTCCTAGAAGACGTCTAAATACAAGATTGGTCTGTGAAATCAAGTTTTTTTTCAGGAGCTACATGGATAAAGATATCAGCCGACTTAGATCAGTCATCAGCGTGGAAAATGCAAGGCTTTCATCCAGCAGCGGATATAAAATAGCTGAATATGATGATGATACGAAATACGTGCTCGAAGTTTTTGTTTATTTATTAATATTACTTGCACCTCTTTGCTTCTGAGCCTCTCTTGTCTTAGAAGGACCAATTAGAGAATAGTATCCTTCCTCCGCTATGCAACCCAAATAATATAGCTGTAATTTGGGTTGGAGTTGTCGTGAGGATTGTTTGTATTATCGAACACTTGTCAATGCGTGTCCTTACCTTTTAAGTAATGGAAGCTCACTGCCTTTACTTTCAATAGGCAATTGCCACCGCTAGGTGCAAGCGTACCCTTACTTTTCTAACCCACTTCTCCAAGCGTACCCTTTCCTTTTCTAGCTCACTTCCAACTCTTAATAATATATAGACGCTAGAAAGTGAAAAGGGCATAAGCGCTTATTTTATGAATGAGCAATGCCCTCACTATTCTGTGCGTAGTCTACTCTCCGAAAACTGTAAAGGACATTTGTATATCCAGTGTTTCTTTCAGAAAAAAAATATTCTGGGGGTATTTTAAATCTTAAAGGGTGAGACAGGAGAGAGGGTGTAACCCTCTAGTGGGAGCTACACACCAAGGTAACATCAGGAGACCTCATAGCCTCCTCTGAAAAAAAAGTAATGAAAGAGAGGACTTAGAAAGCACTTGGACTTAGAGGACTTAGAAA
Organism: Lepisma saccharinum; assembly: GCA_022664845.1. Lineage (NCBI taxonomy): Eukaryota > Metazoa > Arthropoda > Insecta > Zygentoma > Lepismatidae > Lepisma > Lepisma saccharinum. The sequence goes on along the minus strand of JAGDQP010033926.1, from coordinate 16,900 downwards.
GCACAAAAGTATGTGAAATATGTTGACACTAAATTAGTGAAACGTTTACATATCTGCGATATATTAAAGATCGTCGCAAATCCATTAATTTAGCTTATTTATCATACTAATATTCTTCTCTCTCTCTCTCTCTCTCACACACACACACACACACACACACACACATATATATTTATGCAGACTCTTTTGAAAAATCATTACGTCAATTTATGATCCCTCAAATTGACACGTTTGTTTCCCGCAGAATCACTAGTCCCCCCCCCCCACCGATGCAAAATGTTGCAGTATAAAAAAATGAATAGATACGACCAGGGAAGTTTTTATTATTGTGAGTTACATAAGCTAAAATTTTGTAATTGTAAATTTCAATGGTTTCAATTCTTGTAGCACAGAGAATGAATCCTTGCTTTTACAATACCGTACTTGTTGTTTTCTTTTGGGAGATTATTGAATCCGTCTCGGGGTAATACCCTCCGGAAATCCCTCTAAATTCTAAAAGAAACACCGCGTATTTGTTTTTATTAGGAAGTAAATCCAAGATAACTCTTGCTACTCAGGAACACCCCCACCCCCAAAAAAATCAATGTTAGGCAAAATTAGAGATAATTTTAAGCGTAATTATGTGTATTTAATCTCGTGTACATTTCATGACCAGACGCAGCTTGGGTCCATCCGATAAGTTCGTGGACCCCTCCCAAAACTAACTTCCGGATACGTGCCTGGCACACGCGTTAACAGAATTTTAAAACATTTTTTTTTATTTCCTGAAAAATTATAATTTAGCGCCTATGACCTTTCATTTACCACCGTCGATGTGCAATGACCCCGAGAGCGGTAATTCCGCGAGAACCTCTAATATCACCCTCCCAAATTCACAAACACACCCCTGCAACGCTCTACTGACACCCTCTCAATTTTGACTTTACATCTCCCCTCCCAGCTGAAATTTCTCATTGAATCCCTAGTTCGGAGAGACTAAGAAAAATACTTGGAACCTTGCTACAGACGTACAAATACTTCCACAGAGGGTTTTTTTTCTCTGTAAGAAATTTCAGAGCTTAATTCTTGACGTAAAAGTTAGCAGTATAACCAAAGAACGTATAAAGAGAAACTGAGAAAGTAGCGCAGCTCGTTTTTCCGAAGCCGACGTGGAGTCGTGGGCGGTACGATGCAAACGACAGCAAGGTTGAAGCTGAAGCGCACGTATACGAAGATCGCTTAAGCTCTTTTCTTCAATTCCACACTTTTTACTAATTCCATGAGGAAGAGAAAAAAGTTTTTAATTTCATATGTTGTACTGGGGATTACTATGTTTAGATATACTAGTTAAACTAAAGTTATTTTAATTGTAATTTTCTATGAAATCTATCTCAGAATATTCTGATAGGTAGGTGGCTGTCATATTTTACACATAAAAAAAAAAAAAAGATTTGGCTTCTAGTTTGTTCAAGATCTTGTGTTTAATGTCTATTCTGCCTTTTAGCAGCAAGTAGTAAGTGGTTGTGGTTTCGACTCAACTGAGAACTTGAGATAAAAGAACCCGAAATTTCGCCAATCGAAAGGAAATTTTGTTCTTAACAACGAAAACATGAAAACTGAAACGAAAACCAAAGCACACGTTCAACATAATACGTAATTTTTAATTGGTAAAATAAAAACTGCATCGGCCGGGAATCGAACCCGGGCCGCCCGCGTGGCAGGCGAGCATTCTACCACTGAACCACCGATGCCATACAGTCTCATCTTTTTATCTCTAAATTTCTAGAACGTATTGTACTAAACGTTCTAGGCTGTAATTTTAAACTGAGAAATAAAATACCTTTGCGTTCTATAAACATAAATAAATAAATAGAATTAAATAACGTATAATTTATAAATATCCTTTGGTAGATACAATCACAGATTAATGAACAAGTAGGAATTCATATGAAATTAATGTTACCACATTATGCTTCTTTGAAGAGAGTCTTTCTTAGGCTTGTTACTTCGCTCTTCTTTTCGAGCAAATGTCCCCCCCCCTCTCTTTTAGAGTAACCCTACGAAAAAGCAGTGATTCCGCCAGACCCCCTCCTGTGGGGGATATCAGTGCCCAAATCATCGAGAGAAACCCCGAACCCGAACTTAAACATTTTTACGGTCAAACATGGACACCGTGCAAAACTCCACTTACCCTCCCCCCCTGAAACTGAAAATCCTGTCAGAATCTCTGCGAAAAAGAATAGTTATTATTCGTACCGGAATCGAGATCTGCGTCCCGGTACCCCGAAAATAATTCTCGACGCATGTGAAATGTCCCGGTTTTCAGCGAAGAAGAGTAGGAAAGGACAAAATATAGTTTCCTTCCTTTTCACATGATTATATTCTCTTTAATTTTTGAGTACAGCAGCTCAAAAAAGCTCTTTAAAAACCTTGAATGGGGACTACATAGAACATGGATTTAATTCAAGTTCACGACTACCTTCATATTGAACGAAAGATATTTCATTGTGCCAGGCAGTGTTGAATTCAGACATTTTCACAACGGAGGGCTTTTAAAAACTGAAACGGTCTTGAAGCTCCGTTCCATTTGCATTCTATTTTTTACAGTTTTTACTATATCGAGCTTCAAAGTTAAAAGATTTTTACTGACCCACATAGCAGAGTACATCCCTGGGACGTCCCACTTAGATCCCATTAACATCAGATTAGTCAAGCTCCCATAGCGATGTCCTAAAGACATCCGTGGGATAACTCTATGGGCGACACGAACAGTTCATCCCGTATGGAGACCTCCTGGATGTCCCCGGATAGGCGTGCGGGATTGCCTATTTTTCTAATTAAATGCGTGAATAACGATATCCTTGATTATTTCGCTGTCATACTTATACTAGATTTTCGCTGTCATACTACTAGTAGGCAGTATTTATTACTATAAGAAGGATATGACGAAGCAAAGAATCAAAGCTCGAACGAAAAGTTGCTTGGATGACTGCGAAAGTGCTGTGTGTGTGTTGGGACATCACTCTTTTGTTTTAAAAACGTCAATTATAGCCAGGGGGCACAATTACCATTCAAGATTTGTTTTGAATGTTGTTGAATTTATATTTGCCAGGAATTGAGAAATTGGTAACTACCCGCTTAAGAATTTTCAAATGTAGTTTATTTAAAAGTTAGAATGTTTCCGAAAGTAAGATTTACTGCTATACTTTTGTAACACAAAAAAATGCAGCGAGGAAATGCGTTTATTCGAACTTCGCTGCATACCACATATGAGGCTTAAGAAACAAAGTTGATATATTTTGACAAGTATATGCGCTAGCAGTTACGGCGGGATTGCTATTTTACCTTTAGAAACTATAGTTAAACTTGAAGGTAATATTCCACGTAAGTAGGGGAAAATTTCCTATGTAAAGGAAACCTAAGTAAACATTTAAAGGGAGCAGAAACTTGCCACAACTAACCTATAGAACGTTAATTTAAGGATAACACACCTCTCCTCCCTCGAAATTTAGGTTATTATTCCGCAGAGCCCATCCAATTTCCCTGTGTGCATTCCTTCTTACTGTTTACTAAGCTACAGTGGGTTAGAATAGGTTAGGTCAAGTTACGTTATTATATAAAGATAAGCAAGAAAGTTCTGTCGCTTTTTCACCCACCACCTTCGAACATCGATACGTCACCTAAGACGTACCTGGAAGATCAAAAATAGTCACCATCAGCATCGACGATCTTCTGCCAACGTTCTGGAAGGGCATGGATTCCATCGCGGTAGAACTTGGTGGGCCGTGAAGCGAAGAAGGTATCAAGTGCATTTTGGACCTACACTAGGGATGAACTGGCGTCCTCTAAGGTGACTGTCCAAGGAATGGAACAGGTGAAAATCGGACGGTGCAATGTCCGGGGAGTATGGCGGATGCAATTGTTTCCCATCCAAGGCGTCAAATGGTGTCCCGGGTCATCCTAGCCACGTGGGGCTTAGCGTTGTCCTGTAAAAGGAGGATTTGCGATTCAGAAGTGCTGACTCCAGAGTTTTGAGTTTTTCTTGAACACGACTCAACTGCTGACAGTACACTGTTGTATTGATGCTTTGACCAGCTGGTAGCAGTTCCCGATGTACGATGCCGCGAGCAGTCCACCAAACACACAGGAGGACCTTCTTCTGGTGCAGTGCTGGTTTCGGCTGTTTTGGAACCGGTTCATGGGATGCTAACCAATGATGACGGCGCCGTGGAGCTTCGTACAGGACCCACTTGTCATCACATGTCAACACCCTGTCCAGAAATGGCTCCTTCCTCAAACGAGACAGCAAAGAAATACAGGTGTCTGCTTGCGTTGCCTTCTGGCCCCGAGTCAAATCATGTGGGACCTATCGATCCAACTTGTAGTGCTTCCCATGTTGATGGAGGTGCTGCCGAATGGTTTGTCTACTCACACTGAATTGTAGTCCCAGTTCCTCACATGTCTGGCCACTGTTCGCCTCAGTTGCTGCCTGAAGATCTTCACTTGGTACCTGTGTTGGTCTTCCTGCACGTGGTGCGTCTTCGAGTGTTTCGTCACCGTCATTAAACTTGGCCAACCACCGCTGCATGTCCGCGTAGTCACGACACCCTCGCCAAAGACCTGGCATATCTTCCGCCCCGCTGCAGCTGCGTTTGACCCCAGTTTGAACTCGTACAACATAGACACCCTTATGACGCTCTGTGGAGGTCCCATGTTCACTCTGTCCTTCAGCACGTTCACGGTGTAACTGAACTGCCACAACTAGGCAGTATGTTGGCTATACCCACACCAATAACTGACCTTCGCCTGATCTCCATTCGCATTCAACTCACGGTGTGAGGGCCAATTGAACACAGACCTCCACAAAAAGAGACAAAACTTTCTTGGTTCCCTTTATATACGCATTTTGAAATGTTACACAGTTAACACAACCCCCTTTTTTTTTTACTGTTTACAAGTTAAGCTTCAGAGGCTGGGTCGGTTCTGCGGAACTTTACCCGAATTTTATGTACAAGGACAAAAATTTGCAAAAAAGCTTTAAATTGCAGTGAAATTCTGTACATATAAATAAAGGCCAAGGAAACCTCGGTTCTGGATACTGGTTAAATATTACAATGTCTCACCGTGATTAGTGAAAATTTCTCAAATTTACAGGAAAGAGGATGTGAGTTTATCAGTTTGTTTGTGTAGTCATGGATTTCGGAATGTGAAATAAGTGTTTTCTTGCTGCGAAAGCGATGTTAAACATGGTACTGTTTGCCACTGGCGGACAGTATCGCGTAGTGTTACAGCAGTAGCGTGGGATGGAAGGGTGATTGTGGGTAAAATATGTCCAAACAATGCGAAAGATGTGATGTCTCTTAATTGATTCTCTTGAAGTTATTCCATAAAAACGAACAGAATGTGTTGAATTTTTGCGTGTGTGCGAGGCAAATTTTGTAATTAATAAATATTCTATTTCTGTAGTTACGTACAGTACAAGGGGCAAAAGTGGTGGAACGTAATGGCACTAAAGGTTGCAGTTTCTTTAGTATCAATTTATGTATTCAATCATCCGATCGATTCTGTTTAAATTGCAGTCAATTTTCAGTAATTTTTCGAATTATAAATGTAAATTAAAAATCGAATTATACATAAACACAGTTCCATAGTTTGCGTGGGATGCAGGTATAACCCCTTTCTTAATCTTTCATTTCTTTATCTTTGCATACAACTATTTTTCTTCTTTTCGCCCGAGTTTTTTCTATACCCAATACCACAAAGCACGACATAAGTAAAATAGTCCCTCAGGTTTCGTTTAGTATTTTTTTAAACTTCTTTGACGCTTCATTTTAATACAACGATGTGAACACAATAAAAGGATATTGAACGCATTGAATATTTCTACCTAACCTAACCTAATGTAATGGTAACAACGTAGGAGTCTGCTTTGCTTAGGAATGTTCAGTCTTATTGGTCAGGGAAATATTAACAAAATCAGGAATTTTAAGAAATGTTTATCGTTAGCCACTCTGTATTAACTTGATGTACTTATAAAAACTAGTTGCATTTATTATTGAAACGTCTCAATCATAATGATACTCAATTGAACTCTACTATTATTAGCAAAAATATATAATTTTATTTCTTGCAATTGCTTATAATAGTTAAGTTACTGTTAAAATATTATAATTTGTTACCCTCTATTTTTCTTATTTGAGAAAAATAAATAATAACTTTAAAGATCTGGTACCGGATAGATCAGTCGAAGCAAGGTTTATTGGCAGAGCGGCTTTTTAACCTACAGTCCACCACTCGACTAGAATTGTGAATAGACTAATAATATGCTTGGACAAGGAAAGCGCTTTTCGTAAATAATAAATCATACACAAAGAATTTAGATTAGCACAAAATTATATATTATATAATATTTACAAGTTTGATTCTGAATCGAAGATCGTGGAGAGTTGAGGTAAGAGGCGTTTCGTATCGGACTAAAATCAACGTCAATTCGACTAATGATATTCAAATTTAAATCCACGACTTACAAAATAAACAACTTGCTTAAAACGGGATTTGAACCTACAACCAGGACGTGACTATCTTATGAGGCGTGAACGTACCCCTCCAAGACAAATAAACCAACTTTCATGAATAGTTATTTTACCACTTACGCACACATCTGCATTCGGGGAATCGTTTCCGATTCGGAGGCGATTCGGAGTCGATTCCTGCCGCTCGTCATTATCTTGACGCCAGTGAGATTCGAATTAATCAGCCTTGGGAACGTCGCGAATTAATTCATGAAGTATCTCCGGCGTAATTTATTGGAACTCACACAGGAATCGACTGGTCATCCTTCCTTCTTTCATGGGCGTGCATGGATCAGTTTTTGATAGGGTGATCATACGAAAAATTTTCTTTAAAAATCAAACATAGATTTAGATCACAGAAGTGTTACAAAAATCGAAATCGCATCTAGTTCGTCGCATACAAAACAGAAACACAGTACTTACATATTCGCTGCACTGAAGTCTTCTCACCCTTATAACCGCCAACCGGACCCTATCTTATAAGACTATCATTTCAAATTCTAAGTTAAAATTCAACTCGGTAGCTTAGTGACGAAAAAGGGCTTTCTCGGAGATGTTGCTCCTACCAAAACTGAGAACATACTGTGCTCTATCCCAAAAACTGCTTCAATATATTACTGGATGCATTCCCGGTCCGCGGGGTATGGGGGGGGGGGGGGGGAAATGTCTTAGACACCCCCCCTCCCCTTTTTGCTGTCGGCTCTTCCTACCTGACACTTTTCAGGCCGGGGCTCATCTGGTTTCTGAAAGTACAAAGAGACACAGCAAAACAAGGGATTTACAGTTACTTGAGTGGAATTTTCCACTTCTCACTTCCGAAAATACGCTATGACCCATCCAAAATTCTGTATTTCCAGCTCTCCAAACTCTCGAAGCTGGCTGAACTAACTTACAAGAAAATTACAAATGTATTAATAATTTCGGAAAATACTTCGTTTTCCCCTTAATTCAACATAGTACCTTTCGTTTCATTATAGCTGTGATGATAAATTGTATAAATTATATCTCCAGTTTCTGCATATAATCAAACATACATATTAATTTTAAAAAAAATATCCACTATTAAATCTTAACCTAATAATAAAGAGTATGATAAGAAAGAATAGATAAAAAGATGGGGTCGGTCGACCTTAGAGAGGGGGGGGGGGATGAAGAAAAGAATTTACATACGCAATACACAATAATATACACTTTCAATTTACATATTATTACATAGGTACAAAATGCCTCGCTTCAAATTATAACAACAATATACAATAACTTCATGTGGTGCTATCGTTAATACCATGTCAGCAAAAGTTTTTATTTCATCCGTGTCTTTTTTCGCGCCCAGGTTGCCCAGGATTTCCTCTTAAAATTTTCAAGCTGGAAAGTGAAAAACTGAAAAGTTAGAGTTTCTAGCGTGAAAATTTTAAGAGCTAAGTCTGAGCAACCCGGATGCCAAAATGGACACGGAGGAAATAGGACGCTTTTGCTGTTATCTGGTATTAACGGTAGCACCTATAGAGCCAAGTTAATTGTATTTGATGGTACAAATAGCCTTCAATATAAATTATTTTACATGCAGTAACTTATCCCAATATAGTCCCATCTTTGTCCTAAAAGGATCCCAAAAGTACGTCCCAGGGACGATCCCGGGCGGACATTTGGAGGTCCCATGAATGTAAACGGCACCTAAACAGGACGTCCCGATATCTTGCCAGGAGATCCGTCGTATATACCTGAGACGTCATTTTGCTGTGTGGGAAAGTGATCTCAGTATCATCAATATTCTTTGACCATCTTCTCTTTACGTTTCGAGCAAAGGTATATATTTTCGTTTTCTTTTGTTTTATTTATCCTGGCGCAAGGTTTCTTATTTCAACTACTTTATGACGTATCTTCCTTCAGTCTTCCTTTTATTACTCGTCTTTTGATTGGGTAATAGTGTCAGCTTCCGTTAATGGACCAGGATCTTAGATCATCTTGGTTATGTGTTTTCTTATTATTGGGAAATCTTCCCGCCAAGAAGAATCCTTGCTCATAAATATTTATTAATTTTACTATGTTAATTAATATTTCGTTTATTTTCAGTTTTAAAATACCTAATAATTTTGATCTTTCGTTCAGTGTGCCAAAATGGTAAAATTGTTGGTTTATTTGGTTGGAAATTGAGATCTGTTCTGGTGTTGTTTGGAGCTGTGCTCTTGTTCCTCAACTGTTGAGAGAATAGGCGTATCGTTTTGGCAGTTATTGATGCTGCAGATGTATGAAGAAGTAGCAGGCCACTGACACTCCATGAAATTAATTACAGTTTATGCCGAAATTAAGAATTAGCAGCCCATATCCGTTAACCAGTTCGACGGATCTTGGATTTCTCGTCCATATCGTCTGCTTTGAATGTTGCTAATCGAAAGAAGACATCTTTGAAATTCCAGTGAATAAATTTTCTTTCTCGCGTTTTGGACTTTTGGATCCGAAATTCTGTTTTCGGGTTGCAATAACTGTTTTGTGCACTATGTGTAATTTCGAAGTAATGAATTTTATAGTGCAAGGTTGTTTTGTAACCATGCAGTGCTAACTAGGTTCGGAGACATGGGTCGTCTATATGTAAAGATGTCGTGATTTATTTAAGCTGTGATTCGTCAACATATCTCTCGTTCTCACCGTATACATTTAAGCGTTACGAATTTTGAGTAAAATTATGTTTTATGCACTCCCTTTATTTACTTTCTTTAGCTACTCTTGCGAAAGGTCTATTAGAATAAGCTCACCATGAAATCTTTTACGTCGGTAATGGTTGAGTACTTGCGCTCTGTTTCGACGGCTTTAGTTTCCGTTGGGTCGTTTAAATTTTAAATAGTCCCAGAGCTGACTAGATCGCAAAACCCGAAAAATAATCCAAATTTCATGTTATAAAATTAAAAATATTTAATTTTGGAAAATAGTTCAAAATGTCAATTTCTGGTGTGTTCAGACAGGTTAGGTGTGCAGAGCTTCACTCCGCCCATCTTGTAATTCGCTGTGCTTAATATTTGAAGTTCAGAAAGTGATGTTAGTGGAACTTACCCACTGTTTACAGTGTGTGTGAAGTGTCAGAAAGGGTCAGAATTTTCGACGTTTAAATTTACGAATGAAATCGTTTTATGTAAAACAGTGGTTTACATATTGTTTTATGAAACAAGAATTTGGACTTGAATTATAAAAGTGAAACAAATTTGGTTAAATTATATTTCTACGATTTCGTATAATAGAATGTTTTCTTATGGACAGAACAGTGAATTCAAAAATATACTTTTTTCCAAACCGAAATACGATATATCGGGTTTTCTCCTCAAGAATTTGTGAATTTTCTAACTTCGTATCATATTATCATTTCCTTTTATCTCAAGTAGAATTTCGATCGAAATTGAGATCTAAAGTTATTTTGTGTGCAATAACTTAACTTTCATGTGATCTTTTTGAAATAAACAATGAGTAAAAAGGGTTTACCTATTTCATTGAAACTTTCTCACATGTAGGAGTAGCTGGTGTTTAAGTTACGTAACGATAATAATAATTTACATTGATATTATTTTGCGACTTACACTGTTGCGTACAAAACAAGTGCTATATTGAATTTAATTTTCTTTTACCTAAAGTGAGTGCACGTAAATTAAATTATCAGTGCTGTAGTGTTTTCTCATCAATGGATGTATTTTAGCGCTGTTTGAGTTTAATATTTTCTACAGTGACCTTGTACACAGGGGACAATATTGCTGTCTTCTGGCAGATAGGTATTTCTTTATTTCTTCAGCTCCTTCTCTTTCTGCCAGAATACAACGAATGACACTGGTGCAGTATTCAACTGCAGGTCTTACTGTAGTGCGCGATCCATTGTTGGTTCGTGTGTGTGTGCTACGTACTCGTTATTTTAAAGAAATTCAGAATGTTTCTTTTTCCACCGCTTTTATTTGGGTTTTACAGTTAAACTTCAGTGACTTACATGTGATCTTGGATAAACTTTAGTTTATCGCCTCGTCATTTGTCTGTGTGTATGGATGCTTGCGCTACTCTGGCATTTTCCGTGCGGTGATGTGGGTTGTTCTCTTCTCTGGTGGGTGTGGAATTCTTTCCTTCTCTGTCTCCCCCCTCATTCTCTGTCTTCCATCGTTTCGACATATGTCTATCTCTGTGCTATGCTTCGGATTTAGTTATCCTTCGGTAAATGCGTGCTCTTCTTCGGGATCTTTCGGTACTTGTATGTCCTGGGATAAAAGATAATATTTTAATATAGATTCGTAAGTCTGATTCCTTATCTTTCTCGTCAGTTGAGTGGTCGTGGATCATGACCTCGGCTGGTGAAGTTGTGTCTTAGCTCTCGAGTGACCCGTTTGAGTTGGTCCAGCTAGCCAGCTTCCAGTCTGGGTGTCATTGGAGACTCTTTGCGAGTGTTACCCACTTGTCCACGAGTTTGTGAAGTTTCACTTTCTTCCTTTCTTACCCTTCTTTAGGGGAAAGGGGCGCCTTTTGTTTGTGAAGTGTGACGAAGCTTCACTGGGGAACGTTCGGAGTGCTTTCATATGTTTGGCGGTTAGGCTGTTTTTGTCCGGCGCTTGTTTACCGACTTTGATCCTGTGTGATCTTGCAGATGCGGCTATGATGACCCCCTTTCAAAATTAAGAAGTGGCTTTATAAAGATCCGAATTCTGGCCTTACATAATACATTACGTAAGATATAGGTTGGATCAGTGTTCGATTTGTACAATTTTCAGAGAGGGGGAATTTTTTCTCAGAACATAGGCTAGAAAGTCGTATTTTTTATCCGTTCATATCCCGGGCTTGGGGAATGGAGGATATTTCTGAAAACAGAGCCAGGAACGATTTTCGCAGAGAGGTGGAAATCCGAACCATCCCCCGCTTCAAAACGAACACTGGGTTGGATGCTGCGTTTGTGGAAGGAAGGGGATGTTGTCTGGTTTCTTTTCTGATTTTCTTGGTAATAGTTATTTTCTCAAAAGTGGTGAAGTTCTGTATATAAGTATTGACATGTATTTTACGTAATGAAAGATCTTTTGTAACTAACAACCAGGGCCTGCTCGAGGGGTGTTCGAACTGTTCCCCCGAACAGAGCGCCAAAATTTTGGGGGCGACAATCATTTCGGGCGCGAGTGTATCGAAACGGGTAAAATAGTGTAGCAAAAAATTTCGAGAATTATGATTTAATTTTTATTTTACTTTATTTAATTTCACTTCGTAAGTTGTGTATTTCTTCATTTATTATAAATTTTTGAAGTAATTTTTTTATTTAAAATTTCAAAATAGCAGTAGACTAATTATGTTGGTATAGTTAACTAAGTACGCTATTCTTATGTAAAACAAGGACTAAATTTGAATTTATTCTTACCAAGTAATAATTAACTACTTCAAGAATATTCGCGCCAGTGTCGGATTGGAGCTGTCAGAGCTGGGCGGGGATAGAAACTTAGGGGGCATGGTGAAATTAATGTAAACACTTTTGCTTTTAAAATGATTTTTTAATTTGTTCACAGCATTAAGCATACACAGTTACACTAGGGCAAAATGCCGTAAATGTTGCATAGCACAGAATAATATTATATCCAACAAAAATGTGAATATACGATAGATAAATTATCAGTAGCCTACCTATTCCAGCACAAACAAAATGGAAAACATACCATTCGCATTAGTAATCGTTTAAGATTTCTTGAGATTTCTGCTATTTCTACAGGAAAACTCTGGACATATTCAGTATTAAGGAGCAGTTTTCCAGGAGGCTTTGCCCCAAAAGTGACCTCAGTTTTGATTTAATGATCTTCAACTTAGAAAATAAGCGTTTACACGTTACCTGGGTAGTTGGAAGAGTCATAACATATTTATAAGTGCTTTCATTTAAAGTCAGCTCATACAAGAGTGTAAACGCACAGTGTATGCAACCCTGTTTACAACGGCGAGGATTCAGCTGATCCAGATCTTCCGTTTTGTTTTCATCCTACTCGTCTTCAGTTCCAGAATCAGCTTGGCACTGAACCGCATCGAAGTCACAGTAGAAGCATCCTTCAGATTCTTGAAGTAATCCTTGTAATGGGTCGCAAATTGTTTGAGTTCGGGAGATAGGGTTTCTTTACACACGCCTGTATTTTCTGCTAATGTTTTCAGGGCTCCATCTGGTAATCCACTTTTCTTTATTAGTTCAAATCTCTTTGGATCCAAACAGGCACAATCTTTCATTAAATGCTCGTTTGGAGCAAACTCTCCTCAACACTTGTAAAGGCGGTATCACAAATTCTGTAGAAGGTTTCCACGACTTGATTTTGCATCTCCGAAAAAAAAATCCTGAAAGAAACACTGGTCATTAGAGTTTCGAATTTCAACCATTTGTTTCGTTAACTTCTTGGTGTGGCTTTAGTATTTCCTGGATGTACATATTTCCTGCAGTATACTGATTATTAAACTATACTTCTTGATATCATAACCAGAATCTTTGTTCTTACAGAGCACAGCTGAAAGAGACTTATGTTTCGCCCACCATCGTGTTACTTCAAACTTTTGAAGTCTTCTAACTTTTTCGTGGCCCGTATATTCCTTTTCATTTGCTTCCACCCAAACCGACATTCGCAAATGCAAATCGCGAATGAAAGTTCCTGTAGACTGAAGTAATCCAATTTTTTTTTTTGCCTCTTCACAGTACAGTGTTGCATCAGAGACAAGGTTAAGGACATGTGTCATACAATGAGTGTGCACCACTCTAGGAGTCTCCTATTTTAGTAAAGCTTGCAAACCATTATACCATATTAACTGCCCCGTCAAATGAACATCCAACAAGCTTGTCAACAGATAGTCCAATATTGCTGAGCTCTTGTTTTATAACTTTCAGCATGTCTTTTCCGGTGGTCTTGTGAAATCTAATTAGCTTAATTAAGCTTTCACAAACAAAAGTTTTATATGTGTATTGTAAAACTATGCACAGTTGATCTCGAATTAACACATCTTGAGTGGAATCTACTTGCAAACTATAAATTCCAGCAGAAAGAACTTTACTAACAATAGTTTTCTGAAAATGTTTACCTAGTATAACTATTACCTTATTAACAAAAGATTTTGAAAGAAATATAATTAAGGAACCGGGTCCTAAGGGCAACCGGTGCTTTGCCTCTCTTCAATTTTTTTCGTTTTTGACTATGTTCTATGGACAATTCAACATCCTTCTTTAACAATGGGTCATATTCAGCAATTAACAGTACTAACTTTAAGAAGTTTCCATGGTTTACACTTCTGTCAGAGAGACAGTAGGCACTTTCCATTTTACCATGGTAGGCAACACCCTGAAGGCCAATGAACAAAACAATATCAATTATTCGCTAAACAACCAACGCCTTTCTTCTGTTTCCTTCTAGTAAACAGTTGGTAAGTTCGAATTCAGAAGCGAACCGACGTCGCCACTGCGTTTGGCGGATGTGAGAGCAAAAACGGAATTTTCGTGTCTTGAATATACTTCGTGTTTCTGTATGGCCGTTGAAAAATGATGTTTTTGACCCAACTTAAATCCAGTAACAAAAGGACTGTTAATGTCATTGAAGAATACCATACAAACACTACAATATGCGCTTTTGGTTTCAGTAGTAGCCTACACCAATAGTCGTGAAAACAAGTAGGCCCACCTCCTACCATGAAAGTTATACGGTTTACGGTATTTCTAGAATAATGTTAGGACTGTAGGACACCATTTTCCTGTCGGACTACTTGAGTCCACTGTTTCTTCCAGGCATGCTTTCGGGGGGAGGGGGTTGCCCCCAAAGGTTTTCAACCGCACCCCCGAAAGAATGAGTGTTAGCACTTACATTACTAAAACGTATACTGAAATACGCACGTAAAAATACATTCTACAAATATTTTGTTTTTTTTGTTATTTTGAGGTTAGGTAAGGAAGTACGACATATTGTTAAGTAACATTAGTATTATTTTATATTTTAGCACTTAGGAGTCAAAATGCATTATTAAAAATTTTCGTTAGCCTCCCCACGACTTGATTTTGCACCCCCTAAAAACTTTCCTGAAAGAAACACTGCTTGTGTCGGGCATGCCCATTGGAGAAAGAAATCACAATTGCGTGTATTGATAAGCTGATGGCGCGTGTTGTGCTATGCTTCGTGTGTTGTGTGTGGTCTTCGAGTGTGATACACTAATGGCCGGTTTCACCGACCTTCCTTAAATGCTAAGGAAGCGTTAAGTACATTTAACGCTTCCTCACAGCGCTTGAGTGTTTCACCAACCTCCCTCAAGGTTAACAGCTCCTCAAACTCGCCCTTAACTTAAGGACGCGATTTTCCTCCCTTAACTGTTTAACGCGACCTTAAATTACGTAGGAATATGGCGGACAACTATGCTGATTATAGTGTATGATTTATATTTTCCTAAATACGTATCCTTGTACTTTCGGAAATAACGTTGCTTTCTTACCTAGCAATGTAAATATGATGGTCGATAATGTTTATACAAGAAATACTTAAGAAGATGCATTCTTTGGGCAATTTTACAGGCAACACATTTGTGTGCAATGTATAATGTGTAAATAACACAGTAGATTATAGTTTCCTTGGTAGAACACTTTCCAGTAATGCACGTGTATATATACAATTTTCAAAACTGTTTCAGAAAGGGGTGGGCAATGCATTTGTTTCTTTTGAACTCTTGGGTCGTAGTGACTATTACTAGTTATATAACCATGACTTTCCACATTAAAACTACATCTTGGTCAAAGTTACTCATAACATTGACTATAGCCGTCGGGAATAGTTGAGGGAAAACACTCCATAAGTAGAACATTTCGTAGAAAGCTCCTTTGTACACTATTTATAAGGTGATTCCATTGTAGATGTAATCAGCTATACATTTTCACCTTGTCTTGCACAAAAGAACTGCAAACATAATGCGCTCGTAGAAGTACATAGATCATTGAGATGCTTTACTATTCCCTTGAATACTAAACCTCCTTAACTACCGACAAAACGTAACTCATATCCATTTTTAAATAGATCACAAGCCAAATCTAGCAAAACGAGTCTGTATTTATCGGAATAAAGAGAACATTGCAATTAACTGTAATTCTTTCTGTAAGTTACTTCTGTCATATGACATTGAACTACTCATTTCTAATGTAGTTATTTGTATTTTTTCGGTTCCGTACAATGCAGAAGAATGTGATGTAAAATCAAAGAGTGATGTGGGAGACCAACACACATGCGCCCGTGAAAAAGTGTTCTTGCATTCATGCCCATCCCACTTGATTTTGTATCACTCTCTGCATTGGAAGTACGTTCACCCGCCATATAACAGAAGAAGCTAATATAAAGAATTTCTTAATTAACTATGTAAGTAGGTAAGTTACGAAGGGAAAGAATGGGTGAAGTTCCGCAGAGCCGATACAGCCACTGTAGCTTTAATTGCAAACAGTAAAAAAAAAAAAAAAAAAAAGTGTAAAATAACCTAACCTAACCCAATAACTTAGTAAACAATAAAAAAGAAGGAGCATAAGGTAATTTTATCGGTTCTGCGGAATAAAAACCGAAAGAATTAAAACAATCTGTATCAACATACTCGAGGAATGTGTTTATAGCTTCATCTGCTTCTATTTGCACGGTGTCGAAACTATACAAGGTGGTCGTGCCAATGGTTGATCAAATAAGTAAAATTTCAAGAGTAAACAAGAACTGGCGTTTATATAATAATATAAAAATACTTATTTGGTCTTCGAAACAAAGCCTGAGACAGTACAGAAAAAGTCAAATAACTCGCATTTGTTTCATTTGACAAGACAAAAATTTATTGCTGAAGGTGAAGTTGCACCAGTAGGTGACCAGTTGTAAATAGCCAATTGTGAACGACGATTGTTCCAGTGTAAATCATTCATTCTATTTACTATAGGTTGTTCCTTGAACAACGAAGGGATAAAATAATTAATTACTTCACTGTACCTTGGCTTCTAGTACATATGCACGTATATCATGTATTAGTTGTAGCTCAAGATTCACTTTATACATTTAAGTGATTTTGGTGAGTGACAATGCCTTTTCTGATTGCACAGCGTTTGGGGGCTACACTATTAAATCTTACGGAAAAATAAAACGTATTTTGTTTACCGCTGTATCAAATATAAATATTATTACCGTTTGTTTACCTTATTGGTCAACCACTGGCGACTGGTCCATTACAGGTACGGACACCCTACACTGACACTTACTTTCCGTCAATCAGGGGAGATAGATAAGAAACATTTATTTATGCGTTCTAAGGTACAATATTTAATTTGAATTATAAGCATTCATTTGTAGGCGCTCTGAATACAGTACAACAAATACTGTACACGCGGG
>JAGDQP010033925.1:0-20409 GCA_022664845.1 Lepisma saccharinum | reverse complement strand
AGGTGTCATTCAGATATTACGTCAGCACATTTGGTAAATTTAGACTCCCCTCTCCTTAGTAAGTAACATTAAATAGATGTACTATCCCTAATATATAGACATCCAGCAAAAATAAGCAAAGCTTGAATCCCATCCTCCCGAATGCTGATATTTGAACAACTCTTGACGTGATACATATTTAACTGTACTGCGTAGTCTCAAAATTCGATAATTATAGTAAAAAATAAATAACGGATTTTGATACTCTGCGTCACAATTAAATATGTAATTGAATAATGTACATATTTTGTGTCAGGTGTCGTTCAAATATTATGTCAGCATCCGGGAGCAAAGAGACTCAAGGTTTTTATACTTCTGCTGGGGGTCTATATTTTAGGATAGGGTATCTATTTAATGTTGCTTACTAAGAGGGAAGGGGTCTAAATTGACCAAAAACGTGCTGACGTAATATCTTAATGACACGTAATATTGTGTAAGAAAGTGCTCATAAAATGTTCCAAAAGTGCTTGGAAGTGAATAAAGTGTTCTGAAAGTAGTAGAAACTCGTTTCCAAAACACACTTTTGGAACACATTAAAATTGAGGGCTCTTTCTTTGCACTTTTGTGCACTTTTGTAGCACTATTAAGGAAACACTTTTGTTCAGTTTTAAAACACTTTTGAACACCTTTGAGACGCTTTAATAGCACTTTATTTCACTTTTGGACACTATTAAAGTGTTCGAAAGTGAGCTAAAGTCGTTTCCAGAAAGTGCTCAAAGGTGTTCAAAAAAGTGTTAAAAAAGTGTTGTTTTTGTTTACAGTGTTGTATAGAACTTGAAGCTTGTTCACTGCTACTTTTTGTAGACCATATTTTTGTTCGATTATTTTATATAATTTTGCAAAGTGTTGCTGTTATTAACTAGGAATAACATCTCTATCATTCATACAGAGATTCTTGAATAATCAGCGATACCTCACGTCATATACTTTTATTCACCTATAAGATGAAACTAGATATTGAAAGGTAACCAGATAATAACAGGTAAGTTTCCAAAGTTTCATTAAAAAACTGTGCACAGCATAAGATCTAGTATCTAATCTCTAATATATGGTTGCTAACATTTATGTATAGCACAAGGTCTGCACTTGGATTTTGGTAGCAGCCTTAATCTGATGGAGCAACGAGACACCTCTTGTGAGAAATCCGAGCATAAAAGTGATGGTTTCAGGTGCTTTAAAGTTATGTCACAAGTTCTTTGTCGTGGTTATAATCGTTTTCTTCGTGTAGCGCTCTAAAATTGTCTCTTTACTGACCCCGAAGGCCATCGAAAGTACTTGAGAAATATTGTGCTTGAAAAGGCTTTGGAGTTTCTGAGACTTAGAATGAAGCTAATTTCTCCTATCTTTTTATTCATGAGAAAAATTAGTAGAAAAGTTTTGCCCCTCTACTTATTTTCATTCTGGACCTTATTTTTTCAATAGGTTAATAATAGTGCTTCACTATTTAAGAAGTCAATGAAGAACGTTATTTTCTATCTGATCCACGTTTCTTCTCAGCCGTCATCTTGGACTGAAGTTATGAAGTCACTCATCCAGATCTGCCAAACAATAAATATAAAAATTATTGCTACAAGAGTAGGTGTACTGTACAGCATAATCAATTTACAAGTGTATAGCATTCGTATGCAAAACGTGATCTTATTAAAGTTTTTTGTTGTTGTTGTTGTTCATCCTCGTATTTTAATCAAATTAGGATTTCGAAATTAGGAAGTTCGAAGGTAGTCAGAGAGAAAGGAAGCAAAAAAAGGGAAAATCAAGTTGTCTATGTATCAGTGATCCTCGCAGGAGTCACTGGGAGACACGAAAGGACATTCTAAGCTAACGCAATAGGATCAACCCGTTGTCAGAAGAAGAGCAGCAAAATCAATAAACCGTGTCACTCTGAGGATTAAGGAAGTCAAATAGAGGTTGGAAATAAAATACAATTAATTGGCTATTTTTCGTTTTGTTCTTGTTGTTTTGTTGTTGTTAGAAAAAGAATAGGTTGTTTTGCTGACAGCTTATTAACGGTCTAAGCCGAACCAATGACAAAAAGAGAAAAAGGGCTGATAGCGAAAAAAGAAAAAAAAATGAGGGAAAGAGAACTTATGGCATCGACAAGGGAAATAAGTGGACAGAGATTGTTCCCTCTTTTCCCATTGGTTCCGGCTTGAAGTGGCAGAGTGAAGGACTACCAACGCAAGCAACGAACCAATTTGAGATTATTGATATTCACAATTTTTTATCCATTGGCGGATATTCAAGTGGAGCATAACAGAATTGAAAATTTTCACTCTAGTGAGTACGCACGTATTACAGCACAAATGAACATCTTTATGTAATACCATACGCAGCAATGTTTTATTGTAAATGCTGTAGTAGAATGATGTTGATAAAATAAAAAGCTGTCTAGAAAGATTTATATTATTATTATTATTATTATTATTATTATTATTATTATTATTATTATTATTATTATTATTATTATTATTATTATGCAAACAAGAGAAGATCGAAGACAATTGGTTCCCAACTCCAGCTTAGTAACTATCAAAGTAACAGCGGTAACAAACAAGTGCCACTTGAAAAAGGTACCAAAATAATGAATGAACTGAAAGAGAATTTACAATCTGTTAAAGGAAAAGCTTTGTTTGTTTCCCTATTGGACCCGAATGTTAACTCTGAAGAAATTACGGATTATATAACTAATAATGCTATGTCTAAGCTGATTAAGTGTGTTAAGTTGAGGACCAGATACCCAGGATATGCATCTTTCTACTCGTACATATTAATGAATTCTTCGGAATTTGGCTGCATAGCCAATCCAAAGATTTGGCCTGAAGGTTTTTTGTATACGAAATTCTTGGGTAAACTTAAGAAAGTTTTTCCAGACAAAACAGATGTTGGTAAAATGGCAGAATCCACACTTTCAATGGAGAAAACTTATGATTATCAGAATAATTTATGTACAAGGGAATTAATCCAGTGACGACAGGAATTAATTCAATAGCACATGACGATCACAATCATTATTAGCTACGATCACAATCATTAATTAGTCTGTACTGTCAGAACATTAGAGGTTTAAACACAAAGATCAACCAACAAGTGTTCGAAATTAATTGCTGTAATTTCAATATAGTAGCTCTTACTGAGACCTGGCTCACTGAAAATAGGGAGTACTTTCCCCAACTTACAAAGGTTATAGTGTTTTTAGAGCAGATAGGTACATGAATTCTAATCTAAAGGTACTGTCTATTAGTAAAAAATATGTGGGCTTTGATTCTTTACTCAACCCATTTAAAGATAGAATTATAGAACTAGTATCAGGTAAAGGTCTTCCCCTCACCTTGCTAGCGCTCCACTATTTTCCACTCAGCTTAAAACCTAAAACATTTCTGGATTATTGTAATTGGTTCACCAAGGAATTTATAAACAAAAAAGTTAAAATTATTTTCCTAGAAGACTTTAATGTATCAGGTATAGGTTGGGAGACGAGCAGAAATCTTGCTACCTATTTTATACAAGGAAGACAGCTGATGCTATGTTGGAATTAGGCAGTGTTTTTAACTTAACACAGCTAAACAGCTCATACTACAAAAGTTCTTGATCTATTACTTACTAATTACTTAATAATGCGGAAAATTGTTATATGTGTACACAGGTGCAACCGTTAGCTAAGAAAGACTTTTATCACCCCTATTTATTTATTTAATTTATAGAGCTCACAAGTCCTCACATCCTAAAATAGTCAATAGCGAAAGTTCTGCATTCTATTATTGTTATAATATGGCGCCGGTCGGGTGGTCGAGCGGTCTGCGGCGGTAGGCTATCGACTCAGCGGTCCCGGGTTCGAGTCCCGGCAGGGGCATGGGTGTGGATTTTAACACTTAACAGCTAAAGGCAAATCGTGACGGGCCGAAGTCTACAGTTACTAAACTGGTCCATATAAAAATAAAGTTTACCAAAGTTTTGTTATAATAAGGCTAATTTTGACAATATTGTAAAGGATCTAGCGTCCATTGATAATAATGTGAAAGTAAATGTTGACGAAAATGTACAAGGATGTGTTAATACATTTTACTGTGCTGTATTGGATAGTTTTCAAACAAATGTGCCGAAAAAATACTCAACATTATTGACAAGAAGGAATTTAAAGACTCTTGGATGAATCTGGAATTAAAAATACTAATTAACAAGAAAACAAGAGCCTACATTAATTAAAAAAAACTGGGAGTTGGAAATTGGGTTGCTAATTATCATGCTCTTATTGACTTGCCAGAAATGACTATTTTCAGGCTCTCAAAAATAGCATCTTACGCAAATCTAAGCTATTCTGGTTCTTTTGCAACAATCAGAAGGCATACAAAGGTGTTCGCAGTTTAAATATTCACGGGACTATTATAAAGGAGGAAAAATCAGGTGGTCCAGGCTTTCAAAAAATATTTTTCGGTTAATTGTAATCATAACAGTGATATCTTAAATACAACACCAGTGTTCGTGTTAACATGAATGTTATAAGCATACCGACGATCTCAACTGTTATTAAAACTGCTTGCAAATTGAAGGCTATTTGAGCCATAAGTTCAGATGGATACACAACTTTCTACTTAAGGGATGCATTGAATATTTGGCTCCCACATTAGCGAAACTATTCAACCAATTCTTGTAACAATATATATATATATATATACCCTGATCGATGGAAACAAGCTTTTATCATTCCTATCCCACAACATCTTTAGATAACTATAGGCCTATCTCAATATTAAATGGTGTTGTCAGAATTTTTGAAGGTATCATTGCTGAACACCTTCAATTTAACTTGGAGCGTGTATTTTGTGATACACTGTGTACATTTTGTGTACATTGATTCCTAATTGGTAAATTTGTCAGTACCAATTTTTATCATATTCTAAATCTAATACAAAAATGCATTGATGAAAGATCACAATGCGATGTAGTTCATTTCGATTTCACAAAGACGTTTGATTCAGTTAACCATTTAATTTTAATAAATATATTGAAAAATGTAGGCTTATCACCCGAATATGTTACTTGCTTTAAAAACTATCTTCAAAATAGAACCTTCCAGAGTAAGCCGAACAAATGCAAATACTCTGTTGGTTATATTGCTAATGGCATTCCGCAAGGTTGGCCTTTAGGTCCTATATTATTTAATTTCTTTATGAATAATATTTGTACAAGGGTTTCGTATTCGATACCCCTATTGTATCTAAAGACGATCTAAAGCTAATATCTAATACTAACAGTATAAACAATAGTATATATCTGCAACGAGATGCATAGAGAACGTTTAGGAATGGTGTTAAATCAACAGAATTAAAATTATTGCTGTTAAAACTAAATAACTTAGTTACATCACTTTGTTTGCAATTACAGTGTATCCAATGCAAATATTGTCAAATTGGAAAACTAGGAATAATATTAGACAGTAAGTTAAAATTTAATATACTGTATATGTTGACGCGGTCACCAGTGAAGCCAGAAGATTAATTGAATCTGTATTCAATCAATGGAGTGAACTATCGAAACTTCCTACACTTGTCATGCTGTATAAAGTGCTCATTAGATCCAAGTTATAATAAGCTGCCATAATATGGTATCGGTCTACCAAAACAGTAAGAGATCAGGTTGGAACCATCCAGAAATGATTATAAGGCTACTTTGTTATAAATATGGTTTTCCGTATTAATCATATACGTATGATTACTGGTGTACCTATCTTGGTTTAGAACCATTGTACAGTAGAAGGAAAGTGATTGATCAAAAGTTATTGACAGTTTAATATCATATAAAATACACAGTGAATTTTTATTAAATAATATAAGATTGAAAGTCCTCAACCTTTCATTTAGAAAATACAAATTATTGGAACATTATCCATTGTTCAGTTGCAACTGAAAGAGAATGGTAGACAATTTTAACGAATCCTGATCTATTAATATATGCTTGAGAATGTGAGTGTTTGCGATTTACTTGTACGATTTACATGTATTCTTTTATTTCTATGTAATTCTTTTCAATGACGACTGATTCCAGCAGTTGTAATTATCCTATTTTATTGCTATTTTACTTGTATTATACCCAACCTAACGTTGTCTTCGTTCTAGTAAATCTTGAATTTCCATTGTACACACCAACATAATGGACGTTAGGTCGTATAGAGAAGCGTAAGGTGACATCGACCATCAATTAGTGATCACAAAAGTAAGGAAAAAGTTATGCATCGCGAACAAAGAGAGCAACGGATCAAAATAACTTAAATTCGAAGTGAAACAATTAAATAATCCGAGCATAAAAGCAGATTACCAACTCGAACTCTCAAATAGGTTCGAAATCTAAGCCGACTCGAGCAATAATAATGATGATAATAATAATGAAATTGATGTAAGTAAGAAGTGGGAGGCAATTCGTGAAACAATTAAGAGCCCAGCGAAGGAACGCTTGGGTGAGAAGAAACAACAGAAAAACAAACCTTGGTTTGATGAAGAATGACTTAAATTTCATGAGGAACGAAAGCAAGCAAGGCAACGATGGATAAGTAATAAAAGAGAAGTAAATACCAACCACTACAGTAACGCGAAACGAAAATCCACTTGCAGGCTCAGAAACAAAAAGCGAGTTTATCTGACGCAGAAGATTCAGGAGATAAGAGGAAAACGGCAACACAAATAACATACGAGATCTATACAAAGGGGTAAACTTGTTAAGAAAAGGTTATCTTAACCGTTGGACCAGATTTTCGGCTTGAGACAAATTTTGGAGAAGAAATGGGAATACAATGGGACGGTTCACCAACTATGCGTTGATTTTAAGAAAGCATATGATTCTATAAAAAGGAAAAAGTTATACAGTGTCCTGACATGATTTGGAATTCCGAAAAAAAAAACTTGTTCAACTAGTGAAGATGTGTCTCAACGACCCCATAAGCAGAGTACGGATAGGTCAGATAATTTCAAGATTCACAACGGATTGAAACAAGGCGATGCCTTATCACCACTACTGTTTAATTTTGCGTTAGAATATGCGATTATAAAAAATTAAAGGGGACAAAAAGGGACTCTCATTGAATGGTTTGAAACAACTGTTCGTATACGCGGATGATGTAGATTTAATAGGGGACGATGTAGATGCACTACAAAGCAACACCGATGTCTCAGCAGAAGTGTGGGATGAGATAGGTCTACAGGTAAACATAGATAAGACAAAATACATGATAACAAGCCGAAACACAGGTAATGAAGGAAATAAAAAATAAGAATTAGGGATGAGGTCATAGAGAAAGTAAACAAATTTAAATACTTGGGAGCATACGTAACAAGCAAAAAATGAGGGAACGGAAGAAATAAAAAGTCGCTTAGTATCGAGGAACGCATGTTTCTGTTAGTCCAAAAGCTTCTAACATGGCGATTAATGTCAACGAAATTGAAATTGTAAATATACAGAACGGTTATTCTGCCGGTAATACTTTACGGCTGCAAAAGTTGGAGTACGACCCTAGCAGATGAACGTAAGTTACGTGTGTTTGAGAATAAGGTTTTGAGAAAAATATACGGGCCAAAACGGACCGAGATGATTGAAGAATGGAGGAGACTGCATAATGAAGAACTCCACGGACTGTACGATTCACCAGATGTTGTAAAATAATGAAATCGCGAGGACTAAGGTGGGCAGGCCATGTAGCTCGGATGGGGAAACAACGAAGATTATATTATATCCTGGTTGAAAGGCCGAATGGAAGAAGACCATTGGGAAGACCGAGACGTCGTTGGGAGGACAATATTAGAAGAGATCTTCGGGAAGTAGGTGTTCGTGATCAAAATTAGAATCCAGTGGCGAACGTTTGTTACTGCGGTGATGAAAACTTGTGAGTTCCATAAGCCATAGAGTTAGTTACTTAATCATTATTGTATATATTGTGTTAAGGCAACTATGTGCTGTATAGGCATTATAGATGTTCATGGCACTATAATAAGGAATTTGAATTTGAATTGAATTTGAATTTAAAAAACCTCCACGTAAATAATTCATATTCTACTGAACGACGGCGTTTCGCTAAATTTCATTTTCATTCTAAAATCAGAACGACCTCAAACACAAATGTATTACATCACAATATAATGTAAACATGCAGGTATTCGAATCTTTTTCAAATTGTGTATTTATATTATGTATTGCCATGATACACGTTTCTTTTTCAGTTTCATTTGATCTGAGAAAACCTGAAGCAAGTAAAACATCGTTGTTCTGTTAAATATGAATTCTTAAATTATTGTCGATTTGCAGATTTTATAATGCCCTCAGTACGTGATGTTTAAATTTTATATTTAGTAAATTATCATTAATATCATAGAGTAAGTCTTTTTGTCTTTGGCCTACAATATTCCAAGCTAGGAGCAAGATCTTTCTATTACGAATGTTTTAGTGTACTTTGGTTTGTAATAGATTATACAACATACGAGTGCGTATCATATAATATTTAGCAACAAACTGACTTTGATTTCATAGTTTTGACTTACTATCTTTCTATAGGTAAACGGTTATTGATAACGTATTGTACTTTTGCTTGCAAGCTTTTCATAAATTTGTAATAAATCACGGCATTATTGTTATTATTATTATTATATTACTATTTTATTATTGTTAAATTAATTTAACAGACTAGAACTTGTTATACAACTTGTATCTAATGAAATTGTTTTTGAGGTAGTCTCAGATTGTATTTTATATTAATATGACATGCTTTTACTTTTTAATATGCTTTATATCAATTATACTCAATTTAACGCTAACATATTTATTTTTATAAATTGTGTTATATTTACATAATTACGTAAACAAGTAATGTATTTTTAGCGTGTGCTGTATTGGCGAGCTGGCTGCTTATTGTACGACAATAAAGCATAATTTATTATTATTATCGCTCTTGAGATAGAAAAAAACCAATCTTCAGTACTAGTAAGTCACCTAAAAAACGGAAGGTTTTGGCAGACAATACACAGCCTAAACGGCTTGAGCTAGGAAACTAAATTTCGTGTGAATGTACACCATCGCTAGTAGATTAAGCAAATATTAAAAAAAATTGAAAAAGTCTCTATCTTGTATCCAAAATGGCCGCAATACCCATTGTTGTATAGAATACACAGCCTAAACCGCTGAAGCTACAAACACCAAATTTAGTATGACAGTACATCGTCACTAGTAGGTTAAGAAAATATTACAAAATGTTTCCTGAAACGCCATATTGGATCCAAAATGGCGGACTCTAACAATTCACTTTCAACACCGTTTGAGCTAGAAAAACGAAATTTGGTACGAAGGTAGATCATCGCCAGTAGATTAAGAAAAAGATTAAATTTTGAAAACGTCACTATCTTGGATCCAAAATGGCCACCACACCCATTCTTGTATAGAATACACAGCCTAAACGGTTGAAAATAGAAAAACGAAGTTTGGTATGACGGTACATCACCACTAATAGATTAGGAATATATTACAAAATGTCTCCAAAGACGCCATTTCCGATCCAAAATGTCGAACTCAAAAAATTCATTTCCCACACCGTTTGAGCTGGAAAAATGAAATTTGCTTTGGCGGCACACCATCACTAGTAGATTTAGAAAAAAAATACTAAATGTTGAAAAACTCTCCATCTTGTATCCAAAATGGCAGCCAAATGAATTTTTTATAGAATACACAGGCTAAACGGCTGAAGATAGGAAAAGAAAATTTGGTATGACGGTACATCATAACTAATAGGTTATGAAAAAATATTACAAAATGTCTCCACAGACGCCATCTTCGATCCAAAATGGCGGAACCCCAAAACTCATTTTCAACACCGTTTGAGCTAGAGATACGAAATTTGGCATAAAAGTGTGTTATCAAGAGAAATTTAGGAAAATATTACATTTTGAAAAACTCGCCGTCTTGTCGTTCTTGAGACTAAAAAAAATGTTGCAGTACTACTAAGTCACCTAAAAAGCGGAAGGTTTTGGCAAGGTTTTAGTAGCCAGTATACAGCCTAAACGACTTGAGCTAGAAAAACGAAATTTCGTATGAAGGTACACCAACACTAGTACATTAAGCAAATATTACACGATTTTTGGAAAAGTGGCAATCTTGGATCCAAAATGGCCGCCAAAACCAACTATTATACAGAATACACAGCCTTAACGGCTAGAGATAGAAATAGAAAATTCGGCATGACGGTACACCATCGCCAGTAGGTTACAAAAATATTACAGTGTCTCCAAAGACACCATCTTGGATCCAAAATGGCGGACCCCCAAAAAGTTATTTTCAACACCGTTTGAGCTAGAGATACGAAGAATGGCATAAAATATGTTATCAAGAATAGTTTATTAAAATATTACAACATTGTGAAGAAGTTGCGATCCATCTTGAATTCAAAATGGTCGCCAAAAATATTCTACACCTTTTCAGCTAGAGATACGAAATTTGCCATAAAGGTGTATTATTAAGACTGGTTTAGGAAAATATTACATTTTGAAAAGGTCGCCATCTTTGATTCAAAATGGTTGCTAAAACATTTCCAACACCGTTTGAGATAGAGATACGAAATTTGATATAAAGGTGTATTATCAAGAGTAGTTTAGAAAAAATATTAAATTTTGAAAAAGTCGCCATTTTATATTTAAAATGACAGCCCAAAACGTTTTCCACACCGTTCTATCTATGGCACTAATTTCTCCCATTCACTTTCAATCGAAAAGAACGTCCTTTTACCGGTGACGGGCTAATTCACTTGTTATTGTTTTCGATTCTTCATTTTTGGAATAAAGAAGCAGCAACGGCTAGGATTATATTAAAAAGCATTTCTTATTATCTATTTAAATTGAAGATCCACGTAGTTAGCATCTATACAATTAATTTGGAATAGGAGATTCGCCAAGAATAAATCTTAGACAATTACTAATAAAGAATCAGTCAACTGCAAACCACAAGAAAGACTTACGAAGAGTAAACCCTCGTAGATTTTAGAGTTCAAAATTAGAAACAATTAATATTCTTCGAATAATCATTATTACCTGATGAATGTATCTTGTTTGTCAATAAAAGGAAGGTTTCAATATATTCAAAGCGATCATTGTACTCAAGGTAGAAATAACCAAATTATAACACAGAGAAATGATTTCAACTATTCTTGAGAAACAAATAGTTGTTGTTCTTTTATAAATATTATGAAAGTATATTTTAATAACCATTCATTATAAAGATGGTTTTACTTTACAAGCGAAAGTTTCAAAGACTTTCCATATTCCATACGCTTGTTTTTAAAATTTAATGTAATGTACATTAAGATAGTAGATTTCTCTAGAATCTTTCTTTAATACAACTTTATTTAAGATAAAAGTTAATGTAAGGACAGCTTATAAATGAATCTTGAGGTGCAATAATTATCGCTATATTTCTTGAAGCATAAAATTGTCAAAAATATTTTAAAAAGATATTACGCTCATAAAATTATCAATAATCTACGAATACACGTATGTAAATACATATATCTGGATACCGTATAAAACTTGAAGATTAAGTTTGAACATAGTATATGTGAAATATCTGAGGTATTATAAATGTAATACCACGAAGAGTTAATCGAAATAAAAAGATAAACCTCTCTGACATGTAATTAAAATATTTATGTTCTGAATGAGATCTGTTTTTGCCATTTGTAGGAACTCGTTCAATACACGTACACCTTACAGCGAACGAACAAAGTTCCTGAAATGCAAAGCAGTGAACATAGGCAACACACCATATACGAAATTGTGCGCTTTATCAGTTCTGGAGAGCAAATGAATATAGTTTCCTCCCGCATCCTGCATGCAGACTTCGCTAAAGCAGTGATTCGAAGAACGTATACACAGAGAGACACGCCTCCTACGTTGCTTAAACTTACTTCTTCGTCCAAAAGCACGAGTTCAAAAACTACGATAGATCAATGCAAAAGGTGATGCTATTTATACCCTATAGAAGAACATCTAGACCGTTATCAGTATATTCATATTTTGGAAAATGTTATGGTTCCAAGTGTCCGCTTGTTCTACCAGCATATGACAAAAGAGTACAAAAAGGACCGTTCTAGGAATAATGGCTAATTCAGTTCATTTCAAACCAGAAGTGATTTTGAAATTATTGATTGCTGCCTTTGGCATGGGACATGAAGCAGATGGAAAAGATGTGGACTATAGTGACAAATGAAAAGAAGGAATCGTGTCCCAATCCTCGACTTGTACTCTGCAACTGAAATTTTAATGCTTATATATTTTTGTTACCTACAATGTAAATTAATGGAACACTGGACAGCCATCGTTATCATCAAGAAGTAGTAGTAATTATTATTATACCAAACATCCGCCGTAGTGTAGGGGTTGTGGATACGACCTTCTGATCAACGCTCGGAGGTACGCTAGCAATCATTCGGGATAAAGTATTCAATTTTCTTCCCAAATACACCAGGAGAATGTCAGAAAGGTGTGTATACAATGATCCTGCTACCTTACCCCTATTTAGTCCTTTTAAGCGCTGGAGAATAGATATAATTCATCTTACTTATAATATAGATGCCACCTTACATAATAATAATAATAGCAATGATAATAATAATTAAAAAATGAATGGCCGGGGGGAATAAATATGAACCTACAT
Organism: Lepisma saccharinum; assembly: GCA_022664845.1. Lineage (NCBI taxonomy): Eukaryota > Metazoa > Arthropoda > Insecta > Zygentoma > Lepismatidae > Lepisma > Lepisma saccharinum. Next base: position 7,695 of record JAGDQP010033925.1, on the reverse strand, counting down.
CTGAACTCATTTGGAAAAATTATTAAAAATAAAGAGTTTTAAGTCTCATTAATCTTTTTTGTTTTCAACCTTTTTCGTTCGCGGCATATTATCCTTTGTAGTGCGATCCCGCGGAACATTAACATATCAGTTAGAAACAAGGTGGTAATCACAAGAAACAAAACGCTCAAGTGTCACAAACTCAAATCTTTTACTGTAAGGCGTGAACCAATCTTTCCGTCTAAAAAAAGTCAGTTTGAATATATTTTCTTGTTCCTTTTTCTAAATAAAAATTGAGTGAAATTATTTGAAATCATAAAGTCTCAGAAGTTTCGCGGCAAACCTAGCACATCAAGCGGCACAATAGCGTGCCGCGGAACACCTGTTAAGAACCACTGGTTTAAACATTCTTTTAATGTGGGCAATAATTCTTCTGAATATATTTAAACATTTTAGTACACCGTATGAACTAGCCGATGAGACTATTAGTTCGAATTCAACCAAAAAAAATCTTACCGCCCATACAATATTCATCTTTATCTTTATCAACCAAAAAATCGTGTATCATGATTTTTCCCCTTATCCCTAAAATATTTTCCTCGTTTATCCTAGCAAGCACGTGCTTGAAGTCTATTACTTCTTTTCCTTCTGTAAAGTACGTTGAATGCACTTGTTCCGCTAGTTTTATTAATACTGAATAGAAATGTGAGAAAATGAACTCCAGTATTGAGAAAATAAAACAATTTCATAATAAGTAAGTAAGCCTGAAGAAAAAAGTGATGCCTGTGCTTGGGCTCGAACAGAGGCCCCCGTGATTGAAAAAAAGGGAAAAAGGAGTGAGAAATACTGCGTTTAACCGCTCAGCTATGAATTAATACTTGAAATTCACCTATAACTTTCTTTTCCAATGTATAGTAGGAACAGCTGGGAAGCACTGGCAGTTCAGTTTTCGCTATTTTGAGGTCCTATAGCTATCATGCCATCAATAAATATATCTACTCTTATATTTCCGTTCAGTAGACTATATTTAGAATACAAGAAAAAAAAATCCAAACGTAAGTTGAATATTTGAACAAATAAAGGTTCAAGTGAATATGTAGTCCTGCAAACTCTATAAAACTTATCATTCTCCCTTTCAATGTGCTCAGTACACGACAGACTTCATTAAAATTTAATATTAATATCTCTTTCTTTGTAATATAATAAATAAAAACGCCCTTTCTAAGTTGTTTATATTTTAGCTAACCAATAAACAACATTCATTTAAAGGAAGATTTCTGAATTGAACTTGAGTTTCGTACGCAGATCATCTTTAAAAATCGTTAGATATTTCTTATTTGGTAAACTTTATTTTTATATGGGTCAGTCTAGTAACTTTGGACTTCGGCCCGTCACGATTCGCCCCTTAGCTATTAAAATCCATGCCCATGCCGGGAGTCGAACCCGGGACCTTTGAGCCGTTGGCCTACCGCCGTAGACCGCACGGCCACCCGGCCGGCAGATATTTCTTATTTATTTTAACAAAACTGGGGCGATAATAACATATATTTTGAAATATTCTGTTGTTTTGAAAATGCTTGAGCATTTCTTATTTTGAGAACATATTCATAATTTTAATCTACTTCAGTGTTATCGGTATCATTCTGTTTCTTTCAGGTTTATTAACCCTTCTGTATGCTTAAGATAGCGTTATCATATTATTACAAAGATTATAATAGTAATACATCCGCCGGGGTCTAGTGGTTCTGACTACGAACTTCTGGTCATCACTGGGTAGCTGCACTGGCAACCGTCCTGACTAATATTTTCCAGTTTTTATAGACAGACCAGGCGAATGCCGGATGCTGCATAGGCTATGATCCTGTTCGTTGCCTTTCCCATACTTACCCTCTTTTAAATGCTCGAATTGAATTGGATTTTTAAGGCGCTTTGGCATCTTTTGCTCAGGTCGTGATGCTGTTAGGAAAAGGACGAGGAAGGTATCCGTCAGGACTTTTCTTAAGGTACTATCCCTGCATTCGGCTGGTGAAACTGAGATAAATGTTAAAATTCCTCGGTCGAGATAGTCGGCCGTGGAGTTCGATTCCATGTGCCTACCCATTGCCGCTCCGAAATCCCTTAGATGTTGGAGAATAGATGTAATTCATGATACTTTCGACCATAGATTGCGCCAGGATTTTTAGCTTTTGGGGGTGTAAAATCAAAATGGGGTGTAAGTGTTTTTTTAACCGTTGCTGTCGTTCTTGACCGTAAAAGCTGAGAGGGCTCTCCAGGGTTTGGGTGTCTAGCGAAATCACTGGTTTCGACAGGGATGTCACTAGCATAATAATAATAATTACACTTTTCCTGCAAAATGTTCATCGTTAATAACGTAATGTTCTGCTATTTTCAGAGTAACATTTAGGTAAAGTTCAGAGAGATACACGGAATCGTGGTTTTGTCCATCTCCAGTTTTATTACAAAATAAATATAAGTCCAATAAGTTAATAAAAAGAGCGTCCCGTACCAGGGTATTTACAAGATTTGTTGAGTTACAGAATAACTCTTTATAGCTTCTTCTTCTCGGGGGAAATGCCTCGTAGAAGTGAGCTAGGATAGGTGTCGCATCAGTCCGACAGCTAACTGTATGTGTAAGAAAGACACCAGTCCGACAGCTAATTGTGTGTGCAGGTTAAGGTGTGAAATTTTCAGGTCCGAAATGAGTTTTGGAGAACTGTACATTCACGAAGGGACAGTTATTTCTTACTTGTCCAGACCTGACTAAGTGAATATTTTTGCGTGTGGTGTGTTGCCTATGTTCACTACTTTGCATTTCAGGATCTTTCTTCGTTCGCTGTACATTCTAAATAAACCTACCGAGGAGTAATAAAATTTAGTTATATTGTGAGTATTTCAAGACCATATAAGAGATTTATCGCCAGGAATTTCACTCACTCTCAAAATCAAACATTGAAATCCGAAAATGATATGTAATGAAAACTAGGGTGCGTGACGGAAACGACGCACGGTATTGTCACCCACAGGCTGTGAAAAATTCTTGCTTCCTTGGATGACTGAAGATGCTGACAGTAATGTTGAAAATTAGTTTCATTCAACGAGAGAAGCATTAGAGGAAAACGAGGAGACGTGACACATTTTGAGAAAGAAAAGCAGTATACATCATATGTGGACACAATATCCACTGAAAGTGAGATAAAAGAAATGTAATTTGCTCATCAATTCTTTTCTCCACTTCATTTAATATGTAAAAGAAAGAAACAGATTGCAGAGAAATGATTCCATACAGATGAAGGAGTTACGATTAGATTACATACTACAGAAAGAAGTCAATCCTCAAAAGTAGGTGATTTCTGGTAAAGGAAAACAATTCTTTAACAGAAATATTATTATTGAATAACTATATGAGTATAGGAGTTAAAGAAGTCTAGATATTTTGTGTATACCCTGTAATATATTTTTGGTTAAATAAATAATTTCGTAATTACAAGTAAAACTCCGTTATAACGAATTTTGCAGGACCCGTCATTTCATCTCGTTATAACGAAAATTCTTTGCAATGAAGATTGTATTAGAGAACAAGAATTCGGTGGGGATTTCGAAGAGCTTCGTTCTATCGGAAATTTCGTTATAATGACGTACGTTTACCTGTGTATGTAATACTGTATCTGTTATTTTTGTTTTACTCCTCTTTTCTTATTTTAGGTATAATTTGGATGTTATTTTCTTCAAAAATATGGCCCAATATATTAATAAGGAAATGAAAAATGTAGTTCTGAGCAATACTTGGCGCTGGCGCTTAAATTTATTTAAGACACTTTTCTTCTGCAGTGATAAGCTTAAGAAATTACACACAAAATCAAACGAGTGGAATTTTCACTCTTTTAGAGCTGAATTTTCACGCTTTTATTGGGGTGAACCAAAGGTTCGTGCGTTTTTTGTGTTGTTTCAGTCTGTGCACTTTCTTGAAGTCAATAAAATTACTTTATATGCAAGTGTTATATATAATTTGTAGCTTTTGAAAAGCTCTTTCATATTTACTAATTAGCTACAATTAATTAATTGATAATTTATTTTTTTCTTTTCACTAAAATCATGGAACAGTTTGAAATTTGAGTACTTTTACGTCACTACTGGAAGCAAGAGTTTAAAGCTACTGAAGCGCCAAAGAAAATACGCGAAATGGAAGGATAAGAGGTCGTCTCAGTTTAGGAGCACAAAAATGATTCAAAAAGTTCAATGAAGGGCACACAGACCTAAGAGATGAGCCACATGTGGGTCGTCCTATGACGGTGAATACTGAAGCCATCCGTGAAGCCGTCGAAGCCAATTCATAAACCAGTACTCGCAGGTTGTCGGCTAAACTCAGTATTCCACAAACATCAGTTGTCCGGCACCTTCACGCTCTTGGAAAGGTCAACAGGTGCTGTCGAGAAGTGTGGCATGATTTAACGGAAAATCAAGCACAAAATCATGTAGACACATGACAAAAAATGCTGGAAAATCCACGTGACGACCGTTTTATCCGCCGCATTGTGTCTTGTGATGAGAAGTAGGTTTATTTCAGCACCCCAGATAAGCAAAATCAGTGGCTAAATCCCGGACAAATGGCGGAACCGGTAGCCAAACGAGACCGGTTCTCCAGGAAGACTTTATTGTGCCATCGACGCAGACCTCTATTGTTCACAACTCGATCGAATATCCGCACTGTTGCGTCGGAAATACCCAGCATTGGTCAATCGAAAGCGAGTACTTCTGCAACAAGACGACGCCAAATCACACACCGCAAGACAAACCAAGGAAAAGATCAAAGAACTCGACGCGATTGAACTTCTACCACACCCAGCATACAGTCCGGACCTTGCGCCATCTGGAAAATGTGCTCTTTCTAAATTGAATACCGTTCTTTTGGATGTAATTTATTTTAAAAACTTGAAAGAGCGATTTTTCGTTGGTTCTTCTAACTTGAAAGAGCGATTTCTGATCTACTTAGAGTGGATTATTCTCGATTTTACATCTTTTTTAGAGTTGTTTATTTCTCACCTTTTTATAGTGATTTACAATACATCATGGGCACTAGTCAACTTTGTTCTCCGCCATTTGTAATCACGAAGGTTATTGAAAGACTAAGCTATAGGCCTACTGTGAAATTTATAACGTAGCGTTTACTTAAAAGTGACAAGAGAAAAGTTTTAAACTTTTCTGTGAAAATAATATATCAGAAAACGTCAGGAGTAAGATATATACAAGAAATCTTTGAACGTTTTTCTCAAGTAGTTGACGAGATGAAACAAAACATTTCAAAGGCATGTTATCGCTGTTGGATGCATAGCTGCTGATCGAGGTAGTCGAGTGGGTTAGTGCGCTAATGCTTTGACTCCAAGATCGTGGGTTCGTATTCTGATTAGGACTAGATACTATGTGTGTGATTTTAACTTAGGATGTAAGTAGTTAGGATAAATCAGTAGTCACAAGTATTTTCAGTAAAAAGGAATAAGTAGTGTAAAAGGAATTAAAGCCCGTTTAGGGCGACAAAAATAAGAAAATAGCTGTACAATAAATCATTAGATTATTATTTTTAATGAATAGTGGTGACTGCCATAGATCCCATCTTTTTCCAGCGGAAATGTCTCATCTTTTCTCCGATGAAAATTAACTCTAAAAGAGTGGTCCCTCTTTCCGCTCAAATCGAGCGGAATTCCGCTCTTTCGATTTAGTGTGTAGACCGCAAAGACCTTTCCAACATGCCAAAGAAAATTTTCAGACAATCTGTGAGAAGAAACTTTCCTGTAGACCGATGAATAGAGAGTTTTTGAAATTCTATAAAAGAGTTATTAATAATTAGAAGACGTCGAGAACGGAAAACGTAGATCGACATAAAAAATAATTACCAAGGATGTGTGGAAGACTGTACACGGAGAAATGAAGGAACTAAAACAGCAAAACTAGGAAGAAGAAACTCATTGTAACATTGATTATACATATTGTGTAGTAAAATATCAAACTGAAAATTTGATTAAGGAAGAAGACGAATGGAACTTGTTGGCCATGTAAAGGAAGACACATTATACACTAACTCGAAATTGGAAGTGCTACACTGCAAAATCTGTACCTTTGAATAGTGGGTAATTCAATGCCAATTTTGCCTCTCAAAAATGCCAATTTTGTACCCACAATTTTTGAGAGGCAGTGGTAAACCCAGGGTTGGGTTTAGAGGAGCGGTTCTTTGCCTCCCAGTTCTTGAGAGCAAACAAATAACAAAAAAAGATGGTAAAATATGAATCCCTGTGCCCATCACTGATTCTCAAAAATTCTGGGTACATTATACCACCGCCCATTTTCCAGAGGCAGTGACGGGCACATTGATTCTTATTTTACCATGGTTTTTATTATTATTATTAATCTGTTCCCTCCCAAGAATTGGAAAGCAAAGAACCGACCCTCTAAACCCAACCCTGGGTTCACCACTGCCTCTCAAAAATTGTGGGTACAAAATCGGCATTTTGTACCCACTATTCAAAGGTACAGTTTTTGCAGTGTAGGTACGTACGAGAGGAAAAAGCTTAACTTCCCTTGACGGACCTGCCGCTGTCACCAGAAGTCTGATGATAATGGTAGAAGATAGGTCAGTCGTAACCAAATGTTGGAGAGTTATGAACTGCATGAGCAGAGACAATGAGAGAGGAGTAGATATTCGTGCAATCAAAAAGGCTGTGCATGATTAAAATCCAATAAAAGGAATTAGGAGGAATCGTTCTTGTCCGTAGACACGATGATTCAATTAACAGACTACAAAAGGAAAAGTCTTCATCAATCATGCTGATTTCACTAGTTCACTCCTTTCTCCATTAAGATGGAACATCCTGGGAGAAAGAACTTTTATTGGGAAGGTGTGGACACACCCAACATCATTTTCCTACTTCTTTTAGATTTTTATAAAGGATGAAGCATCAGATTTTAAAGTGAATCATGTAATTCCTTTAAATATAAGAAAACTCATTTTTCAACTAATTCTTTTTTACTGAATATATTGAATTTTTATTTATGGCCTTTAGGTATATAAGCTCAGGCCGGGATAGAATAGGAGAGAGGATGTGGAAGTTAGCGGCCAAGGCCTTGGTTAAGGTGCGATCCAGGTATTTGACTGTGAGACTGAGGAAAACCCTGGAAAAACCTTAGTCAGGATGGTCTTCCGCTTTAATTGAACCCATTACCTCCCGAATGCTAAGCCAGTGCTCTACCACTGAGCCACGGCTGCTCGGTTTTATTGAACATATGGTATACTTAGGATTGTTTCCAACATTAGTGTGGAAGCAAAATTCGTGAGAGTAACATGATGTATGATCGATTGAAAAAACTGTTTTGTCTCAAAACGTGATTACTATTCAATAAATCTTAATATTTCGCAACAACACACACTCTAACTGCCAATAAACAAGTATTTCGTGTGTAAAATATTAGGTGACAGTGGTTGAAGAGAAATTGATGATAAAATAGTCACATTCTTCTCTGTAGAGAGATATATAAAAGTGCTGAAATACCATTATATTTTTAAATTGCTGAAAGAAATCGAAAGCAAATACACAGTAATGTGTACTGGGTGGAAGTCGCTTCCTTGTGGAGGGTATATTCTTCATGGCGGCCATCTTGAAGTCCGCCATATTGGATATCGATTGATTTTCTTAAGTGGGAAGTGGGTCGTGTAATATGTCATTCTGG
>JAGDQP010033924.1:536-14811 GCA_022664845.1 Lepisma saccharinum | reverse complement strand
GAACCTGCGATCTTCGAGTTGATGACTTAACGCGTTAGAGCACATGGCCGCCTGGTCGGCGATTTAAATAGGGGTTTTTGGTACTACTACGATTGTGATTTTCTACATCGATACCGCTTACGTCATGTATCAACCTATGACGACACTTGTGACGATGCTGCCGAAACTTTGAGCTCCTTTAGCTCCGAAACTACGCATGATTTTGAATTTCTTCAAAGGAACTCTTTTCTCTCGTTTTGATGTAAATAACAACATCCGGAAAGTTTGCGCTATTATTTTGGGGACACACTTGAATGTAGTAACTACTGTATTGAATACAGAAATCTACAATATATTTATAATTTTCTTAGTGCTATAAATAGATTGTAATGTAGCTACTTCAAATGTTTGGCTCCTCGATAAGTCATCATCTATTCAGCGACGCCTTATTAAAAGAAATAAGTACTCTAGCTAAATGAAAGCTAAAAGAACATACAGAGAAAGCATAAAACCCACATTTACTATTCTCTGACTTCCAGGCTTGTAAACTGTTTTCTCCGACTCTTCTGGGTAAGCGAAAACTCTGTTCCAACAACCTTAACAGCGTGATTAAAGGGTTTGACTAAAATATGACCTACCTGTGTTAGATACCATACTCATATTAGCCTCATGTGAACGTAGTAAAACCCAATTGAGGACGACACTTCCAGCGGACCTCAATGGTCGAGTGCAATACACCGCTGAGACACGAATATGTGGATGTTTAAAACCATATCACTTGTATAATTGAGATACGTTGAAGCCAATAGTTACTAAAATGTTTTGCTTGAAATATTTTTAGAAGTTTCCATACATGTAAAGCACGGTGTGCTTGAGGCCTCGGTTCGATCCCCACTCGTGCCATGTGGGCTTTGTGATAGACAAACAGCGTGTGCATAAGTTTTCTGGGGTTTCTCCCGTTTCCTTCCTCTTTCTTTATTCCACCAATTCACCCATCACCACCACTTAGCCTAGGCCAAAGTTGCCTAGAGGTCTTACATAAAACGCACCTTCTCAAGAAAAGTGACAGCTTAAAATTATATTTCTTTAAAACGTTTTAAAAATATCACCTTGCCGGGAATCGAACCCGGTTTACCCTATCAGTTATTCGATGCTTGAACCACTACAAACCGGTGATTCCTCAGCTGCTGCTTATCAGTGTTTTTATGCAGCAATGCTTGACAGTACGCATACGGGTCAAAAGCTGATGATGGCTACAATGAATCCTGTGGAAATCCATAATGACATTTCTGTGGTCCAGCGAAGTAGGGACGTACCCAGAGGGGAGTGTACGAACCCTCCTTCCAGAAATATGCTGTCTGCATCAAATTTACAGCAAATCAAAAATGCGGCGGGATGTCCTTCTTCCAAAACAAAAGTTATTCTCTCTTAAAATCACCCAGGTACACAAACACGTCCGGTGCAAATAGAAAATACGAATTTGACAATATTCGTGCATACTAAACTTTTTAGTATGAAGCTGACTTTTAGCTTCTGAAACAATGAAAAGTATCATAAGAAAAACATTCCAATTTTTCCTTTAACGCAGTTTGATGACCAATGTGGATATACACTCCAGTATTGTAGAATAAAGAATCCTTACAAGCCATAATGCCAAGATGTTTTTCTTCATGTTCTCGACATTTGTTAGAATGGATTGTTTCTCTTCTTGGAATCACACGTTCAACTGAATCCTGTAATTTCCAAGCTGTTTATAGCAGCAACAATTAGGATAGGAACTTAAAATAAAAAGCATTTTAGTACCAATGTTGCAAGGTTTTCATTGATTCTAGAAGAAAGTGTTCTATTGGTTTAAACGCTGTATCTCTCTTTCAGTATCCGAAAAAAAAAAAAAATCTGCGCATAAATCTTAACACAGTAGGCAGAGTCAAAAATGGAGGAGTAATTCAATGATGTGTAGTTCTGTAGTCTCTAATGAAGTGCTAAGAATTGAGCTTAGAAAATATGATTTTTATTTCCAAGACAATGACCAGAGGCAGAAATTGTTCCGCAGTGGGTTGTATAGAACACATCTCACACTTTAAACACCCTACCTCCGAGTTCTCATTTTAATCCCATTGAAAATAGGTGGATTGAACCTGAAAACACGGTCAGATGTAATTAAATCACACCGACCAGAAGGGGCTACATAGGTTCAGGATTGACTAAGAAATATGTTCATTCGATGCGAAAGAACTTGCACGAGTTTCCTAGAGCAAGAGGCCTCTTACATGGTTTTGAGCTAGTTTAGTTAATGGTGTTAAGTTATAAAATTATGTTTTCGTTTCTAAATCAGTTTTTAATTTTAAGTTTTATTATGCAGCCAAGATTATTATCTTTTAAAAATAAATTAGTGTTACAATTTATGTTTTGTTAAATTTAATATATACACAATCGTAGTAATAAGACAAGAAATACTTTGTTCCAATACTTGTGTCAGCCATTGTACGTCTCGACTCGTATTGAAGTGTCTGATTTTAGACACCTCAAAAAAAATTCTGGGTACATGCCTGCAGCAAAGCTCTGGATAAGGTTATATGAGACTTTTAATTTCTTTCTCGGTGTAGATTCCCTGAATCAATTTCTTCGATACAATTACGAATCACACTTAAATTAGCGTAGGAGTTTTTTTACCCCAAGATAGGTTAACCTAAGTATCTCAGGTACATTGTTAATGATGAAACAACTGCACAATATTGGTCGGTATAATTCCTAAAAAATTGAGGTTATTTGAATGAATGCAGCAGACCAGTAGTACAGTAACAGGAGGCCATTTGAGTCAATAGTCATTGCATGATGGTAGCAGTACCAGACTAGTACTTGAGATCCAAGGTGTAATCAAGTTCTAAAATCTCACGAATTTATGAAACTACGGAGACGACATATCTGAAATTAATGTATCTGTCGATATCTTCACACCATCGATGCTACGACTACATGGCCGTTTAAAATGCTTCTTTGGGAGTATGTTCAGCCCATGGATAAATTGCTAATACAAGAGCGAAACGACTACAAAAAGCGACCACGGGCAAAGAGAGCCCATTACAGGTATAAGTCAAGAGACGTGGAAGTAGTTCAAAATTGTTTACTACTGACAAAATCCCGAATAATGAACGGGAGCGTTATCTTGAGTGAGCAGTGCTATTGCCTTGAGGTAATTTTCGCTGCTATGCTGCCTCAGAACTTCCTCGTAGAACGCGACCATAACCGTCGTGCCCTTGGAAACGCAGTAGATGGGCTGGCGCAAAGTGCTCACCATATTCTCGGCACTGATTATACCAAACAAATTCTTCAGTGGCAGAAAGGATGGGTGAACACCGGCACTCAAGTCTCGTCCATGGTAATATTGACAAGAATATCCATGCAAGAATTACGTGTCAATATGGCTTGACAATTACCACGAGAGCATCTTCGTGTATATATATATATATAAACTTCATGCAAGATGGTGGCACAAATCCTGCGGAAATGTCGACCATAGTAGAGTCAATCAGGGGGTCCCCTAACTATTTCTTCTAGAGGTGCAATTATAGTGTTAGAACGCCGCTTAGGAGCGTTCTCTACGATAGTCACCAATATTTGTGACAAAAAGCACGTTCTATGTCTGAGATGAAGCTGCAACTACCAAACTAATGGATGTGTCGTTTGAAACCTCTCCTACGTTTCTCGCCGCTTTTATTCCAAAGAGAAAATCGGAGACGACCTAGCTTCAATACACCTCGCACTAATCAAGTAGTAGTAGTATTAGTAAAATTCACTTAATAATAAAATAATTAGTGTTGTCCTTCTCATGTAATAATTACTTATTAAAACGAGTGCGCTTTAGCTAATTTTAGCCTTCGAATAACTGATTATACATAAAGGAACAATGTCTGTCATTTATTTTAAATGGTTCATAATTACATGTTAGTAAGCCTCCACACCAAGCCGCCGTAGCTGAGCGTTGGCGTAGCATTCTTGAGGTCGTGGGTTCGATCCCAGCGGCCGACCATCCTGACAGGTTTCTCCAGGGTTTTTTCCTGTCACACCAGGCAAATGCCGGGATAGCACCTTCAATATAAGCCCTTGCCGACAAAATTCCCGAATCCTTTACCCTCCCCCTATCCCGGCCTGAGCCTTAAGATGCATAAAGGCCATTCAAATTTAGTAAGCCTCCAGAGATTAAAAATGTTAGTCCTGTTTAACTCCAAAGACATCACCATTGACATTAGACAAGTTAAAGAAGCTTCTTCCATTTTCCTTTTGTGTCTAATGTACCTGACGGTGTCGATAGAAATTAAATCGGATGGAAAGTTGGATTTATTGGTTTATTTTCCTGAAGTTCTCAGGAAGCTTGCTGACACGCAAGTATGAATAACTTAGTTTATATTGCAATATAGAAATATACATAGTCTGTTCTAATAATTACATTTCTTAACGTATTTCACAGCAGACACATCACTCCATCTATTTGACGTCTTAGCTCGCAATTGCTTCGCTTTTCCAAAGCCAAAAATGAAACAAAGATCAGGAAAAATTGCTATGTTTAAATTATCACGCTTAATTGAATTTATTTATGGCCTTTGTTGAGGTCGAAATAGTGGAAAGGATGAGGGAAGGAGTTGCCCATGGCCTATTTCCGGTACCATCCCGGCTTTTGCCTAGTAACAAGGGACCATCAGTAAGGATGGTTGGCCGCTGGGATTGAATCACAGACCTCCCGAATGGAAAGTCAGCGCTCTATCACAGAGGTACGGCCACTCGGTATCACACTTGTCACAGCTTCTGTTTGAATAATTCCTGTATACAGATTAACAATCCAATATAGACAAACTTTAAAACTTCCATTCTCCATTTGTTGTAAGAACTCCACTAAACTCTGGCCTCAAAAATGTCAACTGTCATAAAATGCCTTTTATTTAAAGGTTAGGACTGCTGAAGAAACTTATCTTCATCAATGCACAAACATTCTATGAATTATCTACTATTTTAACTCGATTTTGGATTTTCAATATTGGATTTTGGATGGACTTTATCATCTCCAGTTTTCATTTTACAATCACGAGATGAATAAATGTTGAAACCGAAGGATTACGCGAAATGGAATTTACAGTACAATCTAAAATTCATAGAACTTTAACTAAATTTTAGATTCTGTACTGTACTTTAAAATATTTCGATTTTACGATGTCTATATAAATACCAAAATCACAATTCCTGACTTTTCACAGCCCTTTTCTTCTGACCTTTAAGTCACACTTACCTAGGTAAAACCTGGAATTTAGTGCTTTTACATACATATTTTTTTATTTAATAAAACACTTATAGCAAATGACCAGTTAAGATAGAAAATGAACCTATTCTTTGCGAAAAGTAGTGACTTCTTTGTCCATTAATGCTTGCCTTCATCTTAGATGGGGAGTGGCCACATTTCTAATTTACTTCTCATTAACAATTCTACGAAACTTTATACATATTAAGAGAAATGCAGATGAGAGTAAAAACGTGTGGCTAATTAAATGATTTGGAACTTACTCAACGCATTTTAAGTTTTCTTTTCAAAACCGTAATCTGAATCAAGAGTTTCAATAACTACATTTCTTTTTTCAACCATCAGCGTCCTTTTTCTTCGTTCTAAAGTCTTTACGTCACGAAGTATTTTCTGCTGGTCGTGTTTCTCGCCTTCTAATTCTTTCTTTGCTTTCAGTGCTGCTTCTCATTTTGATGATGAATTTCTAGCTGCACGTATCATGCTATAATGCTTCCCCCCTCCCCTTCTTACAAAGTGGACCGTTCCACACACAGATCTTTGAGCAATTAAAGAGTCATGTTTTTAGAACAGGATCTAAACTTGTACTTTGAACTTGCCCTTTATCCTCTTTTCAGTTGTCAATTTTAGCACAGGACCATCCAATTCTCCAGACACTTCCCACATCGAGCGATGACTCAGTTGAATCTTTATGAACTTCATGTAAATAAATTTTACGATGAGGTTGCAACTCTCGAAGTCTTAACTGTAACTAAAAATTACACAAAACTAATGAACGAAAATTGCTGCTCACAGGATGACAACGGAAAAACTTCATATTCCAAATAATATCCTCAGCTGTAGAACAAAGGTACTGCACATAGAATCAAAACTTCTGTATGCAGTACCTATGTTTGTTTTAAACTGAAAATGAATATAGCTTTGAAATATTCTTTCGATGTTATTAGTGTGAGTACCAATTTTCCCTCATTAGTTTTTTTTTTATTATTATTATTATACCTGTCATTTTGGCTTCCTTCAATACTATTTACCAGATGAAAATGATAAAAAAAATAGACCGAAGAAAACGGAAAAGGTCGAAAGTGACAGAACAATAGACAAAGAATAATAAAATAAAATGGAAGTAGATTGGTTTTAGTTAGGGTATGTCAGCTTTCACTAAGTCCATGCCGTTAGTGAGCTTCCATGAGGGGTAAAAATTTAAAAGAAAAATTTAGATAATTATTAAAAAGACGCAATTCACCTGTTCATTATAGGAAAAATTCTTGACCACACGGCCAATTTTTTTACTTTGACTTCTTGGCTTACCTGTTCAATTCTTGACTTTTTCATGGCTTTCCTGATTTTCTTGAGTGGTAGACACCCTCCATTTTGAAAATTTTCGATATTGTTTAAAATTGTTGCTCTTGAATCCGTATTTAACATACTACCAGGACTAACTTTTGACAACTATCAGGATAAAATCATAATGTTGGCCAAAGTAAAATATTTGAGTCAATATGACCTCTGAAGAACCACATCATTCTTGTATTGTTTTAAGATGGATTTAGTCTAGAAGTACTCGAATTATAATATAATATTGGATTATTGATGTAATTGAATGTGGCACAGTATAGTGCAGTGATAGTGGCCAATATTAATAATAGAATTGATAGACTTCCTATAGAAGATTTACTGACCACAAATCCAGTAGACTTTCCAAAATATTATTATTGCTCGTCATTTGACCACTATTTAAAATATCTATAAAAAAAATGGGGGGTCGTAAGTACTGATGCCTTTTAAACATTGTAATTACTTATTTCGTTTTCTTTTTAAAGAAAGATCTCCCTTATGTATTCATTAGAGCTTTCTTATGCCACCAAAACGTCACCATGTGTTCATATACATACATTGCATTAAAAAATAAAGTGAATCAATCCCTAGCAACGTTAGTTCTTGCACTGCCAAGCATAGAAGATTATCGACATACTTCGACTATCCATGAAGGGGAAAACAGGAAATCTATGTGCAATATATATATATATACAAAATGCAAGGAAAGTAAGTGGTGGAAGGTCGAAGTAGAGCCATCTGCACCCATATAATAAAATGTGCTTCAGTCTGTTCCAGTGTCATTTAATCAGTATTTGAAGTCAACACAAGCGACAGAACACTGTTGATTTACGCAAAGCATGAACAAGCCACTGATGAAATATACATTAAAAAATTGCGAAGACAAAATACACCCGTCAAAGAAGTATATAAAGATATGATTTTCAGACAAATTAAATAGATAAAAGTGCAGGACCATTCATCACTACAGGTACCATCTTTGTAGCAAAAAAAAAAAAAAAAATAAAATAACATAAAAAAAAAAAACGCTCAATCATAAATCACATTAGTCCAGTCTCAGTGACAAATACACATCAGAAAACAAATATATATATATACATACACACATATACATGATACATTTACAATTTTACACTGTATTTATCTTATATACATTGCAATGCAGTCTTCTACTCGGAATATTAAAATCGTTAAGGTTATTTTAATTATTTTGGTCCATACGAGATATTCCTATACTCCATACCCTTAAGGATATAGAATGTTTGCTATTCACACAACCTTTTGATCCAAACAACTCTCCATTTCCTGTTCACAGAAAAACTCTTTCTTTCTCCCAGAATATACCTATTTGTAAATCTTAACAAACGTATTCGTTCCCTTACAGCAACCTTTGTATTTTTAACTTCTGTTCATTCATTTTGAAGAAAGAAGAAAATAAAAAGAATTCATAATTATGTTACCCTCATTACTCCGGATTACACACACACAAAAAAAAAAATCTACGTTAATTAACTACACACCGAACAAAACATTACAAATTCCTAAACTGCCATAATAATAACAATAACACGTTCTGAATTGCGCTACAAAACATGAAATCAAGTTTCCGTTTACCGTTCCATCGGTTGAAACGTTTCAATCTCACTACAATGAATAATGAATGCTTTAACGATCTATTACAAATTCTTTTACAAAACCAGATTTTCTTTCTCTGTTCTTATCGAACTAAAAGGGTAACATTATATACAAGGCATTAAAACTGCCTTCTTTCTTTCTTTTTAAAGATCTATGCATGTTTTCTACTGTCTGACTTCCTTTGTAAGACAAGCACCAAAAGCATAAAACATACTCCAAAGAATGAAACTCAATGTGTTTGTTAATTGAATTTCCATTTACGCCGCCCTTCGTAAATAGGAAAAAAAGATAGTAATGATAATGGAAGATCCTTACTCGTTCATGCATATATATACCGTATGTACATTCATCCACATATATTTACGTATAAAAAAGTGCAAGTAGGTACTGAGCAAAAGTGTTCCTTTGCGCGTTGTATTTCGATCAGTGATTTGATCTGATTGTTCGTTACCACTCCTATAAGCAGACATGTTTATTAAAGCTTACGCTTTCAAATGAGATCAAAACTAATTCATTTAATGCGCCCCACTGAAGAAATGAAGCTTGATCTAAGAACATAATATTAGTAAGTACAAACGCCTTGGTTGCTTGCTCCCATTCTTGCCGTTGTCTTCTGATCTAGTGCTTTACATGCACACTAGGAATAATTTACAGAATTGGTATACTCTTGCAGACCGTTTTCTGAACAGTAAAATAAGTTATTAATGGAGTCTTTGGTATACTATAAGGTTTCTACAACACGGAGGAAAATATTCTCAGCACACTGATTTCTAAATATCCCTCCCCTATATTTGCTCAAAATATTGCCCCCTGAAATTGTATTTCTTTGTAATTGTATTACGCACCTACATCTACTCATATATCAGATATGTTAAATAACATACAAAGGAAGATTAGGCTACCGTTATGACAATCACTTCCGACTTCTGACTACGGTCATTTTCAGATGTTCGTTCACACTGATGTATTATTGTTGCACATGGGGAGAGCTAGAAATCTGTATAAAAAAGCTGCGTATGGAATTAAAAATAACATTCAATAACTTTTGTCGTACACACATTTGTTCCTTGGTAGATAAAAAAAAAATATTACGATCATGAAAAGCATTGGTATAAGTGAAAACGGAATGTCTGGGCTAAAAGGTAAAAATATCTGGAAGTGTGATGAATATTCGTTTTCTGTTGTGGACCCTACTGGCCACGTACAAGAGATATCAAGACCAATTATCCCTTGTTGCCATAATGATTAGGGCAACATTAATAGAAACAAATCACACTTTACCTAATAAGTCGTATAGATATAACTTCTTCTTGTACTTTTTCTTCATTATGAATTTAATGTAAACTAAAATTAGAATAGCAGCAGAACATACATAGAGAATGACACACAAACTGATGTCTGTAAAACTAAAATCCCAACCTCCTGATTTTCTTTTAACATCTACGTCACTTCCGAACTCTTCGGATCTAATTTCAGTTCTCATAGCCTCAAATCTTGGTTCGTCTAATCCATCAGGATTAAATAAGGTTTCCACATTCGGTTGACTTTCGGAAGATTTCACTTTACCAGCACTCCACGTCCTTTTTCGTCTGCCCGCTACTTTCAACCCTTTATTACTAATATTTTTCTGACTATAGATTTGTTTCAGATATCGCAGAACTTCACTCACAACCAAAGAGCCATCCCTGTTTCTACAAAATGGACAGTTCGACTCTGACGGGAACTGAATCTTCGGATGTTCAGGATCTTCAGTCACGTCTCCTGCCAATCGCTTATTCACTTTATTATGCGATCGCCAAAGCCACATCACACCGTCATAATCTGCTTTCACTTCGGACTGCATTGATTCGGCTGCCATCTCCTGGAAATGATCCGAACATTCAGCACAACCGAAAAAGTGTTTTACGTACCCCAGCATTGCGCGAACAACTTCAAGCGGGTTAAAAACTGGTACTTCGTCTTTTCTAATAGCATGATTAACAGTCAGGGTGTGAAACATAACCCAAAGCCCACACGTATAGCCTCGATAACGTCGCTGACTTCCTTTGCAATTAATCCAGTCTTGTGTCACGCTAGTGTCTGACCTAGTTTCATCTTCTAACTTCTTTACATGCTCTAGGAACGTCTCTCCTTTGATTGCATCATCATTTTGCACCACCCATTTCCTAAGTTTCTCCAAAAATTGAGCCCCATTGGACTGTGTGGGAAAATATTTAGCTAAAACTGTCAGATAATCTTCCAGAGCCCCAAGTGCTTCCCCTGTAATAACATTATGTACTGGTATTTCGTTTTTGAGGGAGTACGATAAAGCATTAACCAAATCAGCTTGATACACAATGTCCTTCTGCGCTGTACTCTTTACGGAATTCTCTGTTTGCTTTCCGGAGCGCCTTTCTTCTCCCCGAAACCTCATTTGTCCATTCTCAGCAGCAGACTGCTTATCTTGATTTAAGAATTCCGTGATCGATTTACGATACGCTTCCCTCGTAGCTTCCTTTGGTTTGAGATGAACAGTATTATGATCCCTACTCATTGCTATCAGAGCTGGAAGTTTGTTCACTTGAAGCAGCTTAAAGAATGCTTCGTTACTTGCAGTCACACGTCGAATTGGAATATCCGAAGAACTACTGAAGTCTAATATAACTTCTCTTCCCAAATACGATTCTGTTAACTCACATATTAAAAATGTATATTTCACAGAGGAAACGACATCTTTCCACAGGTTGTTAGAATCACTGCTCCTAAAAAAAAAAAAAAAAAAAAAAATATGAAATACAAAAGAGTCGTCACACATTAGAAAAGCACAAGATTAGCAACAACTATATCATACCTGGTAGTATTTCCTTTACACCCAAAATACTCTTAATTAATAACAGACAACATAGTGGTCAGACGCGAAAGTTGGCGTCTTAGGGGAAACTGCAAGCAATGTGTTTTTTCGACCATAGAACCTCATAGTTAATTTGCCCTCTTCCTGCTTGCTACAAAGCTATTTGAAAAATGAGTCACCCACCATAACTGACCCGACGTCACTTACATTCCATTTACGCCACCACTTAAAAAAAAAAGTATATTTCTTTTATACGAATAGTTTAAACAGATAGTCTTTTATTTGTAGCCCTACTTATTTATTAAAGCGACCATTTTAGTATTGCGGCTCGTGCCAAAATTTGTGTTTGCAAGACGTTTACGGTAAATGCAATATCTGCGGACTGGTTTATCATCAGACGTTCAAACAAAAATCATGGTTTCCTTTAAAGTCTGCTTGATAATATTAGTCCTCTGTAGGAAAAGCCTAAAACGTGATTGTCGAAATAGAAATAATTCAGGATTTCATGGTGCTTTTCTGCATGGAAGGAATTGAATGTCAAAGTTGATTTTTAGTACACTATTTGGTATTAAATTGTACTAAAGGTATGGAAAATGTGAAGGCTGATATATGCTTCTTTAATTTTTTTTAATGAATTTTTGAAAATCCATAAATTTGTATTTTACGTATATTTTCTGGTGGAACTAAATATACAAATCTAATTTTGCTACACGTTATGCATTTATGTCAGGAGTTACAGATCTGCAAAGGGGGTGGGTGAATAATGCTAGTATGCGCTTTGCTAACTCGTACAAAGAATGATTGTTAAGAGAAATATTCTTTATTACCATTAGAATTACGAAGAACGATTTTACTACTGTAATGATAATTGATTTAATACAGGGTTCCCACTTATTTGGCCAGAACGAATTACCTGACTTTTCCAGGTTTTCCAGATCATTATATATACCGTTAACACGAATAAAGCTCCGTAAATGATGCTCAAAACTAGCAAAAAGTACAATGTGAAGTCATATGGCTAACAGCTGCCTGGCGTACCATACTGCTCAATTCAAACAACAATACGCCTGAATCTACAGGACTCCGAATCTTGGCCCACTTAGGACACAGCCTCTATTCCACCCAATTAAAAATGAAACAATACTTTTTTCTCTATAGCCTCATTAAGAAACACAAACATTTATACGAAAAAAAAAAAAAACATTTACGTTGCTATGAACTTAACATAGAAGACGGTGTGGATTCTGAATGATAAAATATAAATATCTACAAAACTCTTATGGGCTTGTAACGTTACTTACATTTTGTCAATGTAATGAAGTTATTTTTGTTTGTTATAAATCCTATGCGCCGCCCCTGATTACATTTTCTATGTTTTAAGCTTTTGAATTAATCAAAGAAATAATTCTAAGCGGATGATTACATCTTAAAAGTAAAGTGCGAACTTTGAATCTGTAAAATTCTGTACGCTTAAAGCCTAAATTGAAATTCGGATACAGCCAAATCTAGATACATGTAAGGAATATTTTGTTTTGTTGTCCACACGGATGAATACAAATGAAAGAAAACAATAATTAAGGAACTAATTTTGTGTAAAAAGGTAATCAAATAACAAAGGACAATGTAAAACAATATCATAAAATACTAAATAGTGCCTGCGCGCACGAATACAAATCAGAACTATATTCTGGTAGTGTATGAATATGTGATGCGGTATGTTATAAAAGTAGCTGCAGAGCAAATGTAATTCAGATCTCATCGGCCCTCGGGCCGAACCACATCAAGCGCTCTCGCTTGGTGTGCCTTTTCTTCGGACTAGAAGTCCGCTAATAAACCTATTACCATTCAATTGCTCTTATGCTTTATTGGCTTTACTTTATACCCTCATTCATCAAGAATACTCTTTAGTCTAGCGTTGCTTCGGCTGGTCTTCATATCAGGCAGGTCGGAGGTTCCTACCCAAGTTCTTAGCGTTGACTCATCTTCATATCAGGCAGGGCATCGCGACCCTGAACTTCTACTCGTCTTCATCCTAGGCAGGTAGTGGTTCCCAACCTATTCCTTGCTGCTGCTCGTCTTCATCTTAAGGAGGCAGTAGTGCTCAACCCATAACCTAAACGGCGGTTCGTCTTCATTTCAGGCAGATAACTGTTACCTTCTGGCTCTTGTTTGTCTTCATCTCGGGCAGCAGTGGTCAGTAACCTTCACCTGGGCGACAGCTCGACTTGATTCCCATAGGCAGGCTTGTCGTCATTCTTGGCCCTGACTCGTCTTCATATCAGGCAGGAAGGGGTCTTTACCAAACACCCTAATTACTGTTTGTCTTCATATCAGGCAGACAGTGGTTATTCACCTCTCCTCAGCGTTTGCTCGTCTTCATTTCAGGCAGGTAGACGCTATCCTTAGCTTTCTCTCGTCTTCATTCTAGGCAGAAGGAAGCGACAACCAAATTCCTGACTCCAACTCTTCTTCATTTCAACATATATATATATATATACAAAATGTTTGCCAAAGTTATTTTAAATCGTATTGAACGGGACTTGGATTTTAATCAGGGAAAGGAACAAGCCGCATTTCGTTGTGCATTTAGCACAATGGACCAATTACAAACAATGAATGAAGTTATGGAAAGGACTGATGAATATGAACTTTCACTGTTTGGAATTCATATTTTTTTGAAAAAGCTTTCGATTCGGTCTCCTTGTCACTTGAATCACTTGAACATCAAGGCATTGAAAATGCATACATCAAGCTACTGCGAAACATTTATTCGACTACCACATCTGTCATTAGACTACATCAAGAAAGTGAAAAATTTTAAGTTGGAAAAGGGGTAAGGCAAGGAGATTCAATTTCCCCAAAACTGTTTTCTGCGGTCCTGGAGAGTGTTCCAAAATTTAAACTTGAATGAAGTTGGAATTAAAATTAATTACGAATATGTTCATTACCTACGGTTCGCTGATGATATAGTCCTGTTTGCTTCATGTTCAGAAGAACTACAAACCAGAATGGAAGGACTGAGTAATGAGAGCTCGAAAATAGGCCTTAAAATGGATTTAAGTAAAACAAACGTCATATACAATCAACATGCTGCAAAGAGGGAAATAAAGATTAGCGGAGAGATAATAGGTATAGTTGATGAGTGTTTACCTAGGCCAGCTCAAAACATCGAATGCGAAGTTGACTGATGAAATAAACAGAAGATGTAA
>JAGDQP010033923.1:6517-20412 GCA_022664845.1 Lepisma saccharinum | reverse complement strand
TTTGAACATGGGTGAAATTTCCCTTAGTTTTGGAGATACAGCGTTTTCAACTTTGAGTCCAAAATCGACGCCTAGTAATGTGAGAAAATGAATAATTCTCAATAAGTCAGAGACGAGTAATTGAATGAAAATTCCGTTTCCGAAAATTTGTTTCTAGCAACATGGTGGACAACAGGAGTGAAAACACGATGTTAACGGTGTGTCAGTGTTGCCAACTAGGTATAAAGTTTAAATTTTTCAAATGGCAGTTCGTGGTGTTATTGGATATTTTACATCGTCTAGCGATGATAAACAACATACTTAAAGCACACAGCACAGTGTTGCAAACTATGGATAAGACAGAGAGGTTTTCGCGATCTTATACAAACTACAGGTCAGTCCATCTGAAATCGTCCAGCTTGGTTAATCGACCTCTTTCAAATAATAATAATAATACTTATATTCCTTATATTAGAATAGCTCAAAAAGGGTATTCTTTTATTTTTATCCCAATGTATTAATTTATGGCAGCCATTTTTGCAGCAGTTACAAATAAATGTAATATCTCCGTACTGTTTATCATAAAACATTCAGAGACCATTTTTTTCTCTTTAAATCTGTTTGATAATTTTAGTTCTCTGCATGATAAGCCTAAAACGTAACTGAAGTGATCAAAATAATATCCAAATGTGATTGTCACAACAGAATAAATTCCTGTTTTGTTTTTTGTTTTTCGTACGGAGCTGATTGAATATGAGCGTTGATCTTTTGTACACAATTACACATCAAATTCTATTGAATGTATACAGAATATGAAGGCATATAGACGGTTGCTTAATTTTTTTTATGAATGTTTGAAAATCCAAAAAGTCGTATTTTATGCGTATGCAAGAGGACGAAGTATAAAAATCTCCGAGAGGACGAAGTATAAAAATCTATTTTTTCACATGTTTTACAATTATATAAGGAGAAGATATAGTAGAAATGTTAAGTTTGATATTTGATTTGAAAGGGGTTATTCATTTGTCAATTGGGAATTAATACTCGTACGCGCTTATGTAAACATATAATCAAAGGACGCACGAACATTATTAATCCTCAATTTGCAATTTTTTAACTCCATCGAGACTCGAATACCATAGTTGAAATTAGTACCATTTGTTCTCTTATATAACTGTAAAACATGTGAAAAAATATTTTTTTATAATTTGTCCCACCGGAGATATCGGGCATCCAATACGCATAAAATACGACTTTTTGGATTTTCAAACATTTATAAAAAATTAAGCAACCACATGTCAGCCTTCATATTTTGTATACATTCAATAGAATTTGATGTGTAGGGGAGACCGGGGCTGGTTGGCGAACTTTTCATTCTTTAATTTTTATGAGCAGATAGTGCACTGCATTGCAATGTAATGGACGTGTATGGACAGACCAAGGTTTCCTCTGATAAATCCAATTTTTGTTTGTGTTTTGTTACTTACAGTTTTCGAGAAATAAATTTTTCTTTCTTTTAAAATGGAGTATGCCAACCGGCCCCTAGTAAGGGGCTGATTGGCTGGTAGTGTGGGGCTAGTTGGCATACTTTTTAAATAGACATATAACCTATATATATTTTTCTCGAAAACCGTAAGCAATAAAACACAAACAAAAATTGGATTTATTAGTAATAAACGTGATTTTTCTAAATTCTATATATGCCTATATTGCAATGAAGTAGGCTATTTGTTTGAATTTTGAAATGACTTTAATTCACAACATTAGGCTATAAAAGAATCAGCATTATGAAATATGAAAACTTCGTTCTTTCATTCTAGCTTGGTTGTCATGACATCGAAAGCTACACGATTATCAAACCACATCAGTTTTAATAGGATTTGATGTAAGCTAATTCTTAATATTATTTCAAAATGTAATTAAAATAACTGAACTATCAAGAAACGCAGTTTATTTCCTGCTGTTCACAAAGTAGCTAAGATAAACTAAGATATTTTTTAACTGAATTATCGAGAAAAACTGTTTATTTCCTACTTTTCACAAAGTAAGAAAAAGCAATAGCTAGGCCTATAGCTATTTTTGTAACAAAAGAGCACATACAAATTATGCTTGACATTGAGAATTGAACAACTGAGAATTAGGCCTTTTCAGAGTCACAGTTATGGCATGTGTAAAATGGCAAATCATCCGTGCACTCTACATGCGTCCATGCTCTGCAAGACACACACTGGATCCAATTCTCGCCTGGACGGCTGTTGGTGTATGCATCCAAGCACACAATGCAGAAATCTTCCTCTTCACCAGATTCTTGTTCTTTCTGGATGTCTATCTTCCATTCTTCTGTTTCTTTTTCTTCCCAAAACGATTCTTCTTTGCTTCAGTGGAAGGAGCAGTAGCTTTAGTTTGCCTTGACTTTGCTGCTCTCTCAGCGAGGGCATCCTTTACAGGCGTGTCGGTTAAGATAGCCGATGTTCTCTTTCTGGAATTAGCACGAACTTCTTTCCTGGGGCCAGCTTTCGGAAACGGACGAACCTCTTCTGGAGATAGCTTTGATTGGTTGTGGCTGCTTCTTGATATTGGTGTTGTGGCTTGTCCAGCTGCTGATGTTAAAGGTACAGCAGCTTCTGTTGCTGGTGCTGGAGGCTCAGCAGCTTCTGTTGGTGTTGGAGGCTCATCCTCACTTTCCGCTTCTAATTCTTGAGCAGGTACATTTTCCATTGGTCTGTCCGTTACAAAACTGGGGGAAAATTCTGAGTCATTAAATATGTTTGCATTAAAGGGTAGCAGCCAGAGACCCGAAATCCTGATAAGATGATGGAAGGTGTTAGAGCATGTGGCATAGCACTATTGACAATTCCAGGGACATCATATATTGACATTGTTTTCCCTGGGTTATTAACCATCCAAGAGTCCAGTTCAGCGTTCACATATTTTTTAAAAGATTGATACAACTGTAAACAACATAACAATATAACGAACCGTAACAATAAAAGTAAAACAACATAACATTCCACACGGGGTTGGTTGGCGCACTTGCCAACCAGCCCCAAATGCTATACGCCAACTAACCCCAAGCACATGTTGTGGAACAAAGTCGTAATTACTCAGCAATTGTTTGGCATTTACGTTTTATTGTTTGAATATTCATAACAACAAAGTTCAGATCTAACTAATTCTATATTACTTACCTCTGTACTCCAAGAAGTGACGATTCTGCAATGTTGTAACGGAGAACTGAAAAAAATACTTCAGACGGGCAAAAACACTCTTTATCTATTAGACGCCATTCTCCGTAAGTTACAAATTCCGCATGAAGGTGGCAACAGCATCCATAGGTCATCCTTTTATAATAGCAGCAACAGCGCATTATGTTAGTTAATGGAGGAGTTATATGCAGTTCATCAACCAGCCCCGGTCTCCCCTAATAGTGTACAAAACATCAACGCTGATATTCAATCCACTCCGTACGAAAAAGCCCCCTAAAACAGGAATTTATTCTGTTGTGACAATCACATTTGGATATTATTTTGATCACTTCAGTTACGTTTTAGGCTTATCATGCAGAGAACTAAAATTATCAAACAGATTTAAAGAAAAAAAAATGGTCTCTGAATGTTTTATGATAAACAGTACGGAGATATAACATTTATTTGTAACTGCTGCAAAAATGGCGGCCATTAATTAATAGATTGGGATAGAAATAAAAGAATACCCTTTTTGAAATATTCTAATATAAGGAATATAAGTATTATTATTATTTGAAAGAGGTCGATTAACCAAGCTGGACGATTTCAGATGGACTGACCTGTAGTTTGTATAAGATCGCGAAAATCTCTCTGTCTTATCCATAGTTTGCAACACTGTGGTATGTGCTTTAAGTATGTTGTTTATCATCACTAGACGATGTAAAATATCCAATAACACGACGAACTGCCATTTGAAAAATTTAAACTTTATACCTAGTTGGCAACACTGACAAACCGTTAACATCGTGTTTTCACTCCTGTTGTCCACCATGTTGCTAGAAATAAATTTTCAGAAACGGAATTTTCATTCAATGACTCGTTTCTGACTTATTGAGAATTTTTCATTTTCTCTCATTACTAGGCGTCGATTTTGGACTCAAAGTTGAAAACGCTGTATCTCCAAAACTAAGGGAAATTTCACCCATGTTCAAAGGACCTTTCTTACTTGTTTTGATGCCAGAAATCACCCATCGAAAGTTTCGTCCTTTATTCTGAAATACTGTGGATATATCCTTTATTTAACTTCTGTAAATTTCGAGCTTTCGGCCCCCTTTGTCCATCGCACCTTAAATTTTGTATTCTCCATATCTCACCATCCTCTATCAGATGCACTATGTTTGATTAGGATCTCAGCGACAACATATCCCCTAGTTAGTTCTTTAAACGGAGGACACTAACCAAATTAAAATGACCTACGTAGCATCTTTGGATTCACCCGATTGAGTGCGGCACGGTAAATCGAGGTTTCTGATCCCAAATCTGAAATCAGTTTCTACCTGTTTGTTGAATCGTTAGCCTGCGTGACAGACATATTTTATACACGGAAAATTAAATTAAAAGACTATACTCTAACAAATAATAGATCCAGTAAAAAAGAAACACAGAACTGATTGCATCACATATGATATTTCCGAAACATCTTTTCTAAAATTGGAAATACACTTCATGGTAATTAGTTGAAGAGTTTCCTCTTTATTTTCTGGGAATTCTGTGTAATAGCATTGAGGAAACCTATTTTCATAGTTGTGTTGCATTTTCCTTATAAGTTTTCTTAGTAAATCGTTTTTCAAACAATCGGATATACATTTACAGTTTCTTTTCTCATCCCGAAAAAATCAATCTTACTGAACACTAACACATCTTCTCTTCCTACGAAAGCTAGTTAAAATCTGTACAAGTACTTGGAATATACTACACGGTTAGAAAGCCTTCTAGGGATTTCGCATACTATGCTACAATCCTTTCCTTTCATACTCAACTGGCAACAACAGCGAGAGAAGACTGAAGAACAATCGTGGGCGGATAAGAAGTGATTAGTGTAACTCGAGATTTGTAATTTACTTGTCTTAGAGAGAATACTTGACGTTTCTTTGCCCTTACCTTGCTAAAGGCACCGCTGGAAAATCCAACAGCAAACTCGTCTTGCCGTGACTAAGAAATTCTTGAATGGTTTCAGCTGAAGATGGTTCATTTTTCTTTTGTGGACGAAGAACATAGAGGAGAGAAATGATATATTGTGTACCTTTACCAACGAGTGCATTTCTTGTCGTTCATAACTCGGCGACGAGGTTAAAATATTTTGAACAAATAGCCCTAAGGCGTCAGCTTTTATTACCATCCTGGTGCACTTTAGTTAGGATGACCGATATGAGCTAGGTCTGAATTTATGCATTTTATTTAATGGTAGACCAGGGCCGGTCGAAGGATATATTTTAGTTCAAATGAAAGTTAATTTTGGTGCCCCCCTTCCTCCGGACCAATCACGCCTTCATTGAGAAATTTCATGAAAAGTAATCCCTTATTTTAGTATTAATCAACTTCCATTTTCTGATGTTGGTAATTTTAACAACGCTTGTAGGTTGTGTGTTAATATTGCTTTAGAATTGACTCATTCAGGCAATGCTATAGCAATTGACAATACCAACAATGGCAATGTATTTATACAATAAAAACAAACATTGACATTTTTATGATTTATTGGCAAAAAATATGGAGAAAATATGAGGAATCTGATGCACCAAACATTTACATACAGATACAAAATGAATTGAAAATTATACTTTTAAAATGTTAAATAGAAAATCATAAAATCATGAAAAACTATTTGAATTGTAAATATATATACAAAAAATAATACAGGAAGAAGACATAGTAGTAGCATCTGTCTACAAGAGAACTTCCAGAAGGCAACGCAGATGCTAGAGTGAGCAGTTCTAAGCTTTCAATGTCGTATTCATCTCCACGAGCCAACACTTTCTGAAGCTCCATACATCTTTCAATACTTTTCTCCGTATCCAATTCCGTTCGAGTATGTCACACAAAACACTAAATTTTTCGTTGTATTTTTCCATTTGTTCAATAGGTTGTGTTAGTGAAGCGACAGACATGTCCAGAACTCTGTAAAAAGTTCACTTTAAAAATGACTATTTTCCTCTTGCAGGAAAATTGTCTTTTAGTCTTTCTCGGACGAATTTTCTCCTCTTTTTCGGAGTCAGGGTTTAAGTCTAGTTTGGACGCTAATTCATTTACATCAGTCACGACATTATTCGCACTTTCATTTCATCTGATCTTAAGTTTTTGAAGGAAATTCCTGGCATATGGCGAAAGGTCCATACCACTAGACATTTTCTGAAGTAGCACATTGACAAGGTTAATTTTGTACACAATTTGGTGTCTAGTAACTAAAGAGCGAATAAATTTGAATCTGGTAAGCTCTTTGAGGATTTCTGCTACAGTGTTTCGCCCGAAAGCATCAACTCCTTTATTTTAGTGTACTGTGAAGCCTCGAGCCTGCCTTTAATTCACAACAGTATACTGGCTTCTCTCTTTTCTAATAAAGGAGTTTCTGCTCCTCTTTTTTCCTTTTGATGTTTTATATATAGTGTACGAACATCCTCCTATTATGTTTTGGTTCTTATAATGGTGTGTATTGTAAGGGGTTTATTGATATTCTTGGTTAAATTTATGATGATTTAAGCACATGTGCGAAGCCACGGACCCATATGTGTGTATCCATTTCATTTTTGTCAAAGTTTAAGGCTTTCTTCCCTTCCTGCTACATACAAATCTTTTTCTCGGTTTCTGTGTATTCATGAATAAAAGTTTCTTGGCCTTAGCCATCTAGTATCACAGTAATGGATGTTGCTTTGTTATGAGTTATTATTTAAAACAACATTGAAAATTCACAGGTTGTGGGAGATGCAAAGGAGCCTGGTCACACTAACTGCATGATGACAGATCTGAACAAGAAATCTGAGATTACCGGGACAAACTAAAATCCAGAGGAACTTCCCAAAAATTGAAACCACCTACCAAAGAGGAAAATGAAACAAAACAAAACTTAACAGAGCCAAACAAACTGCAGTTCAAACTGGAAAGAGCCCGGTCAGAATAAGACTAGGTGACCACTAAGACAAACTGCCATTTCATGAAGACTAACATTAAAATGTCAAAACAATAATCGAACATCCAGTACTACAAGACGACTGAAGCCAAAGTAATCGTGATTCACGTTTACACCGAAACCTAAGGCTGTCAAAAATATCGATATACCGAAATCGGTATCAGAATTTTCGAATACCAAAAATTTGGTAACACCCATACCGAAAAAAACGAACGATATCGATATATCGAATAATATATTGAAATAACGAACAGTATCAAAATACCTAGAAACCATGATATATCGTGATATTTAACGATATAGAAGTACTCATGGACGTATGTATTTAGAGGTGGGTCTGGACCCCCTTCCCGATATTCCTTTAAAATACAAAAAATAGTATAATTTTAGGCATGATTATCTATATTTAGGGTACTTTTCACACCAGGACCGACTTTGGAGTTGGACCCTCCAAATCCATTGACCCCCTCCGAAATTAATTTTTAGATACGTGTCTGGAAGTACTGAATAGCACCGAACAATATCGAGCGGGGGAAAGGTAAAATTAATTTTATGGGTGGATATCCGGATCAGAGTTTCGGATATCCAGGTACCTGAAACTCGGATGCAAAATCCGGATTTTCCGATATCTGGTCCAATGGATTCGTGAAATTTCGGTCGCAAATTCAAAGACCTAGTATTCGGACTTCGTTATTATGATACCGAGTTGCCGTAGCTCAGTGTAGAGGGTTGGCTAGCATTCGGGAGGTCGGGGGTTCGATCTTAGCGGCGGACTATCTTGACTGAGGTTTTCCTCAGTCACACCAGGCAAATACCGGGATGGCTCCTTCAACATAGGCCCTGGACGACATCTTTCCTAATACTTTCCCCTCCCCTATCCTAGTACCCTAGGGCAGCGCAGATAGTTGAGGTGTCGTTCGAAAAATCTCGGCGAGGCAAATTCAAAGCTGCATGGACCTCGGGCTGTCCGAGAGGTTATAGCGCTCGCTTTCTGTGCACATGGTTCAAATCCGCCGGGATCCATTAAACGCAGTGATTCGGAGCCCACTTTACCAAAAACTGTAGGTCCTATCCTTAGAAGCTCACCAGCTCGTTTAGGACATTAATAACAATGCACTCACTCAAAGCTGCATTGAGCAGGTCCGTCCGTCGAGAATTATCTACTTAGAGAGTATTACGCTACGAAGGAGGTTGATGTGTTGTTCAAAAGGTCTTAGCTAGACTAGCTCAGAACCGCCGGAACAGTCCTCATTAGTACACTGGTTCACTGTTTCCAACCATTTAAAAATTCAATTTACAAATTGATTCCATTCAGTTAAATCTATCTGCACCAAAATTGGCACAAACACTGTTCAACACAATAGAACAATGCTGTGGATGTCATTGTCGAGAAGCATACCAGCTATCAGTGTTGCCAACCTGTTTAAAATTTGAATTTTTCATATTGGTTTCATATTTTACGTATCCGCATCAAAATTGACATGATAAACACAATACAACATAAAAGTACTTTGGGTGTAACCGTTCCCAAGTATCCCAGTTGCCAGTGTTGCCTACCTACTTAAAAATATTGTTTATGTCTCTGAATGAGATCGTATTATCAAAGAATGATCGTCTCGGAGTCTTTGCAATTGTTAGTCGAATCGAAATACTAATTTGTTTTCTTTAGTGCACCTGTAATAAAAAAAACGTATTTAGAAAAATATTTTATTATTGTTATTCTACTTTTTTAGTCAAAATGGTTTCGTAATTGCCATATGAAAATTTTTGACTTTATCCCGGGTTGGTAACACTGACAAACAGATGATATAAAGGTAAAAATTTTACATGTTCATGCACTGTCACTGGATTTAAGGTCCCATTTACACACGTTTTCTTTTCTGTCTTATCACTGCGATGTGTCGATACGCAAAATAGATCAACCATGATCCATCCTCTCTGCGAAGGGGCACTGACTATATTGACAAAAAAATTATCGGATGAGCGAAAAAATGTTGCGTGCAAAAAAACGGTCACTCAAGCCGCGACGACATTTCGTTGTCGTCGACACGACAGCAAATGTCACGTGTGTTAGTTAATATGCATTTATCATGATTTCTTTGTTTTATTAAATTCATTTTTGCTGATATTGAGATCCATTACAAAGAAAAATTTTCTTTGGAAAAGAATGTTTGAAGAAAGAAACAATACCCTTCAATGAATACACTATAACAGCGTTTTTCCAACCCTTTTCAACACGCGGCACAAAGATGTAATACCGCGGCACCGCACATTCATATGAGCTAACATGAAGTACACATTATTCTCAAATAAAACTAACGTTAAAAGTATGTAGTTTATAATACAGATCTTAGAATAAATATTAATGAAACATATTATTATTACTACTACTACAGTAGTAGTAGTAGTAGTAGTAGTAGTAGTAGACATTAATTACGTTTACTGACTTCATTTTTTTACGCACCAGCAGATCATTTCGCGCCACACCAGTTAAAAAAATGTCAATTAGAGGGTAGTGATCTCAAAAACAATTTTCAAATCTAAAAAAATCGAAAACCGATTTAAAAACAAAACAGGTTTTGTGGTATTTAAAATCAGTTTTCGTTTTTCAAACTTTTTTAACATTCAATGTTTTTTTTTATAAACAGTTTTACGCTTTAAAAATCCTGCGTAACATTTATAGTTTCCAAAAGCGTCTAGGACTTATCTTTTGATACTATTTATTTTAAATGCAACCTTCCTGCCATTTCGTTTAGTGACTTTCGATTTAGGAAAAAATGTTTTCAGAAGCTTTTTACAATAAAAGAGAAATTCAAAAGCCTACTTTTAATTTACCGAGCGGCTGTAACTCACATGTCAGTACAGTGGTAGAACTTTGGCTTACTATTCGGCAGGTCGTGTGTTCAGTCCCAGCGGTCGACCGTATTAACTTGTTTTTCCATTTTGTTCTGTCACACTAGGCAAATGCCGAGATGGTAACTTGGCCCTTCCGGCATACCTACCCTCCGGTGTTTGTGCCAGATCCTCCTGTGGGGGTATCGTCCCCCAAATTATAGAGGGCACCCTAAATTTATGTTTTTATGGTCCAATATCGATGTAAACTATACAAAACTCCATTTACACCCTCCCAATTTTGACTTTACATCCCACACGAAGTGGAAATCCTGTCGAAATCCATATTTCTCTCTCATATCGTGGCCGGAGTCTTAGATGCTTAATGGCTATAAATAAATTCAAATTCGAACTACCACCAATTTCTCTAGTATTACAATGAAACCAGGGCAATTTTTCTGGTACGGTATTGGATTTAAGATTTGAAACCGACTCTTTAGTACATAGCGGACGCACTATCATTAATGCCAGTGTAACCTTTGCTTCAGATTTCATTTTATTAAAGTTTCATTCGTTTTGGGGCAGCTAGATTAAGACAGAACCATCTTAAGATGATCTTTGCGTTAAATTTGTTCAATAAAGCACTGTCACTTACAGCTTACGTGACCAAAATTCGCATAATACTCTTCACACTCATATATTTTACGATCTAATATCGAGGTCGGATGGATTTAAAGCAATGCGTTTCGTCAACTCAATTCATGTCAAGAGTTAAACGAGGTTGACAAGATGTAATGACGGAAACAGACATTCCGCCGTCCATCCGACTGATGGGCAAATCATTTCACACTCACTCTCATTCACACATACTTAACTTACCGCTTGCACTGGAGAAGCTGCCGGGGTACTGCTGTCCACTGGAATAATAGATGGCGACACTGTTGTTGGAATAGGGACACAAGATGTTTGTAAAATTATTTGAACTATAAGAATTACATGACACGATAGTATTATTTCGTACATTCTTCTTCGCTGTCACGATCAAAGACCACAAGAAAACACGGTGTTAGGAACACATTCCAATGTTTGTTTATACGACTTTGTATTGTTCCACAAAAAAATATTCTAATTTAGCCAAACAATGTCACAACTGTTGTTCTTTTCGTTTAACTTTGTTCAGAAAACAAGGGCTTCTGTGAATTAATTCAGCCCAAAATAACTCTAACCGGCAAATTTCATAGTTTATAATCCGATCATGCGATGACAACATGTGCTACAAGCAGAAATGTAAGATTGTTTTGTTTTTATTTCGTCGTAAGATATTCCCTGGATGCTTATTGGTGCCGGTGTGGAAACAGTTCTTCACAACAGCGCTAGTTGGCTCTGCAGTCGTTCTGAATCGAGTGAACTGTCTTTTTTCTAATATATATACTTGCAAAAGAAGAAAAGGAAGATGTTAATTTCCGCAATTAACCCATTAATGCAACTACTTGTATCGTTGTCCTTACAGTGTAAAAAAAAGTGTCATCTTATATGGGGTAAATTGCCTCTTTAGTTGCTTAATAAATAGTTAGAAAGACACTCCGGGAATTCCATTTTTACAAAATGCACCAGAAGTGAATTGTTTCCTATTGGAACGGCAGAAAGCCTAAATGAATAACAGTGATTTCGTGGAATGCTTTGTCATTTGCAATTTTTATTTATTTCTTTTTGTCGGTAGTTTTAGAAGAAGAAAACTTATACAGGAGGGTGTGGTTATGTTTCAAACAATAGAGAATGTACTTAGTACAGTGTACTCATGATTACTGTTCCCAACTATGGGTTGACCTATTCCGGGACAAATATTTGCCAATAGGCCTGTGCATACAAATTTATCTGGGGGTGATTTAAGAAGGGAGAAACATACATTACTTTAAATTTATTGTAAAGCCTTTAGACGTATGGATAATGATGAGATGAATTGGTGGAATGAATAAAGTGGGAGGAAACAGGAGCATCCCGAGGAAACCCACGCACACGGTGTTTGTCCACCGTAAAGCCCACATGGCATGAGCAGGGATCGATCCGACGAAACCTAGCGCCAGAGGTGAGCGCTCTACCAAGTGAGCCACCGTGGCCCCTGAGAAACATATATGTTACCAGAGAAATTTCTAAAAAAAAAAGAAAAAGAAAAACTTCGTTACAACTAAAATTATAGTTAGAATTATAAACATTACATAATTAGTTTTATTGCCATTGATATATATTTTATAACGTCCAGGTTTGTGATTTTAATTTTTATATAACTGCATAGACACATACTTTTATGGAAAAAATCATCATCATTTTTTTCGAGATTTGGGTGTTAGGATACTTTTTCTCAAGCTTAACGTTTAGTAACACAAATCCTAAAGTGTTCTACAACCAGTGAAACGACGGATTGTTGCAGGTTAGTATTTATTTTAGGATAAAGAAGTCCATATTAAACAATATTTTTAAAATATGCTTTTAACCCTCTTTTCTCTTCCCTTTTCTTGTACAATAAAATATTAATGGGGACAAAGAACGCGTCCAAAACTAGAGACCAATTAGTCTACTGTCAGTTCTATACAAAATGCTAACCAAAGTTATTTTGAATCGTATTGAACGAGACTTAGATTTTAACCACGGAAGGGAACAAGCCGGATTTCGTCGTGGATTTAGCACAATGGACCACATACAAACATTGAATGAAGTTATGGAAAGGACTAATGAATATGAACTTGAATTATGTCTGGGGTTCATAGATTTTGAAAAAGCTTCCAATTAGGTTTCCTTGGTAGCCGTACTTGTTAAATCACTTGAACATCAAGTTACTGCGAAACATTTATTCGACTGACACATCTGTCATTAGACTACATCAAGAGAGTGAAAAAAATTAAAGTTGGAAAAGGAATAAGGCAAGGAGATTCAATTTCACCAAAAGTTCAGCTGTCCTGGAGTGCGTGTTCCAAAATTTATACTTGAATGAAGTTGGAACAAAAATCAATGGCGATTACCTTAATCACCCACGAGCGATGTTTGCTTTAAGTGCTGAAGAACTACAAGCCTGAATGGAAGAGCTGCGTAATGAGAGTTCGAAAATAGGCCTTAAAATGAATTTAAGTAAAACAAAAGTAATGTACAATCAACATGCTGAAAAGAAGGAAATAAAGATTCACGGATGTTTTACCTATGGCAGCTCAAAACATCGAATGTTAAGTTGATGAATGAAATAAATAGATGCAAACATGGGCGGATATATGGGGGGGCATTGCCCCCAGTCATTTAGGTGATCCCGGAATAGCTTTCACCCTTAAAGTAATTGCCCTCCCCCAGGGTCTCTCTACTAAATCCGCCCGTGGATGTAAAATAGCATGGAGCTCATTTGGAAGACTATACTTTATCAAAAGCAAACTACCAATGTGCCTCAAGCGTAAAGTTCATAATCAATGTGTCTTATTTGTATTGAGGTACGACTGTGAAACTTGGACATTGAATACACAAATGACTCAAAGATTAAGAGTCACAAAAGGGGAATGGAGAGGTGCATGTTTGGAATAACTAGATTGGACAGGAAACCGAATGGATTCGCGCACAAACAAATGTAGAAGATGTAATCAAGACTGCGAAGAAGATGAAGTGCAAATGGGCCGGTCACATATAGCTAGATGAACAGATGGAGAATGTACTACAAATGTACTACATTGGATTCCTAGAGAAAAGATACGACCAAGACGACGTCCAAATGAAAGATGAGTAGATCAAGCATTTTTCAAGAGCTATATGGATGAGGGTAGCAGGAGACTGAGATATGTGGAGAGAAAAGGGGGAGGCCTTCATCCAACAGTTGAAAAAAAGCGGATTAATATGATGATGATATTGATAGAAATGTATGTAAATAACAATGGAATATGTAGGGTCTATTGTCACTCGAC
>JAGDQP010033922.1:3667-20412 GCA_022664845.1 Lepisma saccharinum | reverse complement strand
CAAAAGAAGATATTTCTTCGGAATAAATGCAATACTGCTACCAAGATTTGATTGTGTATTACCATAACTGCCGTATTTGTAAATCGAAATTCCAGGAATTTCTCACTAATAAATGTCGCGAAAGAACACCCCCCCTTAGGAGGAGTGTCCAGAGATTTTCCTTAGGGGGTGTTGTCGAAGTCTAGGGAGGGTGTTAGGGGGTTGTAGCGTACTCCCTGCGTATCATACTCTGCTGTTGATGAATGAAAATGTGTATAGAGCTGGAAAATGAAACTACGGAATACGGAAACCGTGTTGCATATAATTCTGATAGTCCTTGAAGTCGTTTGGTTGCATCTGAAGAATCACCAGCTAAGCAGAGCGCACGTGGAAACAATGTCTCTGTGCAAGTCGCGTGTGCAATAATAATAATAATACACAGAACCTAACTTACCTAACCTCAAAGTGCCCTTGGTCACTACTTTTATTAAATTTCCTAATGCGTATACATAAAAAAGAGTCTATATATATATATATATATATATATATATATGTGTGTGTGTGTGTGTGTGTGTGAAAGTGGGCAACGCCCTAGCCGAGCTGGTCTATAGAAGATCACCAAAGTCAAGCAGCTCTGGGTCTGGTCAGTGCTTGGACGGGTGACCGTTGCAGTACTCCAGATGATGTTGCCTGTGCGGCGTCCACCCAGCGTCGTGGGGCCAATTGGGGAGCTACCTGAATAAAAGACAGTGGCGATCACAGTTGAGAGCTTCAGCTCTCCTCTCCCAACACGTCTGGTCAGCGTGGGAGCAGTAGACCAACTCCTCCCTTCGGGAGAGGCCTTATCCAGTAGTGAAACATACATTGAATATGGTTGTGAATTATTTATATGTGAAAGTAACGACACTAGGGTTAGATTCCAGAACCTCTCGATCAGCTGCTCAATACGTTGACCACCAGGTCAAGCTTCCAGTTGCGGTGTGAACGCTTTTCGCTGGTAGACCTACTAATATTTCAAGGAGTTCTGCACCTGCGCGACAGTGGGTGGAGTTTTGGAAACATGTGCTTCCCAGAGATGCTAGTTTTCTTTCGAATAACTTGTTTGAGAACCTGAATAAAGGAAATGGGGGAATAAAAGTCTGACACTTTAAGAGCATCTTCAATATATTTGTGTAAATTGTCTACCTCCTAAATTGCAGAATGTCCTCGTGTGCAATACTTATTTTCAACACTGAAGATTATGATCCTGCACAATTTTCTTTATTGCAGTACACATTACCGAGTTGAGAAACACAATAATTATCTGCTCAGACGATGAATGACTTGAGATCTGGATGGTTTCCCACGTACTTCTCCATTATTCTAATTGTTGCGTTCGCAGTATCATTACCTGACCAGGCTGACATGCACTCAGTCCATATTGCACAGAAACCTTGTTTGTGAAGTTATACAAGTTCAATTTCCTTTTGTAAAATAAATTACTGGCGTTGCTTCTTGGTAAAGTTATCACATTCTGTAATTCGATGCACAAAACTGTCTTTTTCTCACTGCGATCAGAATTTCGTTCATTTCTGATCCCTTCCTTCTCCATGCAGTGTTGCTTACACTTTAGTAGTTCCTCACTAATATCCTTGTTTTTGCAGGTAATTCTGTGCTCCTCACACAAATCACAGGCATCTTTCTTCGACTTATGAAAGGCCAGATTGAAGTCGGAATTAAAAATATATCTGTAGTAACTTTACTTTCACTGAGGGCAGGTTTTCCTGAGCACACTTGCCTTCATACAAGCCTAAGCTATATCACTGTCTGCAGAAGCATTTTAATCTCCTGGCAGTTCCCATTCACTTCCTGAGTATGTTAATAAACATGTATCATTAATAATGTCAGCAACACTAGAAGAATCGCTTTCCTCCTTTCTACAGAACGCCATTTTCACAAAGAATTGTAGTTAGAACCTTCTAATTCTAGTATGAGTACAAGTTATGTACATAGAACCTTTTATTTTATACAAAAACTGGCATAAAAGAATTTTTTCCTTTATGAAAGATCATGCATTTACACTTTTTCATGAGGTGCTGCCTCTAGTGTCAAAAAGTTAAAGAAATTACAAAAATGTTAGAACCTCCCAGCCGACGATTTGGTAAAAAATAAAAATTGAAACGTTCCGGCACTGAAAAATTTGCGAGTGCTCCCCTGAAAATTAGATGAAGAAAACAACCGTAAAAGGGCCGCGAAGTGGTTACAATGACTTAGGCCCTTAACGATCTTGTAAACTTCTACGAACAAGATCTCTAATATTTGCCTGAAGTGGAATGCTAAACATTCTTCTCAATCAAACCTAGCGGTTTTTGAACCCAAGACCACACTTTACATTTGCGACCCCCTAAAATTTAAATTTTGCAGGAGGTATGTAATGTTTCCAACGTATATGGAAGTATACGAAATAAGAACATCTTACTGTCTAGCAGCTTCAGCCTTGAGGCCGAGTAGATGGTGTGAGTGTTGAACGCAATGTGCATCGCGTATAAAGAAATAATCTAACTGGACTTTTCTAACCGTCTTTGCTCACCCACGCATGTATGGAACAAAAAAGTTATATATAAAAAAAACTACAATACAATTGCTACAATTACTACTTAAATATCGAGCATCCCAGCAGAATAATATTGAGCTTAGTAGACCTTTTTTCAACGATACCTCTATAGCTTTACCACAAACAGTTTTGCCGAAGTAATGTTATTGACAAATATATTTATTGGGTAATATCGATAGAGTAATTGTTTCCATCGTCCAACAACTACTCTTGAAATGTAAAGAATCACCTTCAGTGGTCTTTTAGTGACGTCCCACCATGCTACAATTTGCTTGGTCAGGTAGAGAGTGACACAGAAATAGGAAACATTCTATAGAACAAGTCTTAGATAAAAGCCTGACACTTTTTGTGTCATTCTAATTCACATGATCATACTTGTTGAGTGTTAGGGCTCATTTTCAAGCCCGTTTGCTTTGCTTGCAATTAGGGTGAGTAGCCAATTGAAACACGTGATGTTTCGTGGTGTAGTTTTACTGTGTGTTGTAACACGTGTTTCAATTGTATATCTATTCAACGCAAGCGGGCCTGAAAATGAGCACTTAACTGTGACACAGAAAGTCATCGTGTATTCTTAGCTTATCATAACTTCATTTCTAGTTTGACTGGACTAACACCAGGTGGTGTGAAAGAAACGAATCCGAATTGTCTACATAAATATATCTAAAAAGATTTCATCTATGCCTTGTAGATTTTATCTACAGTGTATCGCTTTCGGAATTTTAAATGGAGTTGCGTCACAACTACGTTGTGACGTAACACTTGAACTGTAAATACAATTTCAGAAACACTTTTAGCCAGGTTGCGTCGGTGGCCTGGTGGTTAAGGTGTCGGCTTCAGGAGAGAGCCCCGGGTTCGAGTCCCGGCTGGGCTAACAATTTTTTTTCTATTTATTCTTTCAAAATATATTTATTATTACTAATTGCTTTCTTGCATTTTACGTAAATTATCTTAAATTAATGACCATACGAACGTGGAGGTTAGGTAAGGTTAGGCGTGGTAAAATATCTCTACATTCTTTATTCTCATACACGTCACTATTCTTGACGCAACTTCCGTTCAAAATTCCGATATCAATACGCTCGTGATTTAATCGTTTGTCAAGTTAATCCAGGATTAAAGTGTACTGCGCCACTGGGATATAGGGCTAATTTTCATGAAAGCTTTTTTTTGCCTACGATTTGGGCAAATAGCCAATTGAAATGCGTGTTAGACATAGAACACGTAATGGGGAGGGGGGCCTTAAAACACGTGTTTCAATTGGCTACTAACTCTTATCGCAGGCAACGCATGCTTTCATGAAAATCAGCTCTTAGGACTCATTTCCAAGCCCGCTTGCTTTGCTTACGATTGGTGTGAATAGCCAATTGAAACACGTGTTACAACACGTAATAAAACTACACCACTAAATTATTACGTGTTTCAATTGGCAACTCACCGTAATCGCAAGAAACTCAAGCGGGCATGAAAATGAGCGCTTAATCTACGCTACGGGTCATAGACAAAATAATTAAGTATGATACTATTTAGTACAATTCCTATCATGACACCTGGGGTCTGTTTTACGAAAGTATTTGTCAACTTTCCACTCTCTAATTTGCATTTCCGAGGACTGTCTCACGCTAACGCTAACCTCCCACCACCATTCTTGTTCCCATTCAGTCACTTTTCTAACCTTTTTCTGCAAGGAATATAAGTATACTAGACAATATTCAATTGTTAGAAAACTTTTGGCTCTCAAAGGTAGGCAACCAAACGGGTACACATAAAGATTATGGCGGAAGGTTAGCAGTCTTGAGACAGTCCTCCGGAAATGCAAAATGAAGAGGAAAAGTTGACAAGGCCGCTGGTGTCAGTTCAACCGAACTAGGAATATAGCAAATGTTTAAGGGCTGATTTACATGCTAGCTTGCGTTGCCTGATTTGCGGGCGACTTGGGTGAGTAGCCAATAGAAAAACGTGTTTGATTGCGTCTTCTACTACTACGTAATAAAACATGTGTTTCAATTGGCTACTCACCCAAAGCAAGCTTGCATGTAAATCAGGCCTAAGGCTGGCTTTTTTGCATGCGCTTATCGAGTGCTTTGCTTGCGATCTCCATGAGTAGCCAATTGAAACTCGTGTTACATGTGTAGAACATGTACTTAAACATACGTTGCAATGGGCTTCAGGAAAATCATAAGCAAAGAGTGCGGCCAGCACCTGTATGAAAAGCTGGTCTAAGTCAGACAATAGCTACGCGATTAATCTTTTGCGAACCTATAGCGCAAAAAATGAGATCCCCCTTTCACACTCCATGCTTTTCTTTGGTTTTATATAAATGTTAGATCAATCATTGTATTTCATAAAATCATTACTTTATTCTAGTTTCACAGTACTAACACCACAGACAGCAGGAAAGAAGTCGAGAGGATAGAATAGAAATATTTTATTTATGAGTTGTGGATTAAGTTAACACGGGGTTGAAAATATTTTGTGCAACTGGCTCCTTAACTGTAGTCGCCTGTGAAAACAATCGCTGGTAAGATGAGCCATCCTACGCTACTTGCAGCAGTCCATATTACTGACTAGCAACTATTGCTCTGGCAAATGCCGAGACGACATCGTACTTTTTGCTAGTTAGGACTGTTGCTTTTACTTCCTTTTACAAGTACAATGTCAAGACTACTGTGGGATCATGGAAAGTATATTTTTATCGGATGGTTGGAAATTTCACAAGAAACACTAGACCTCGTTTTGAGCAAAAGTAGAATGGGGCGTTCATATATTACGTAATGATCCAAGAGAAGGTTCGAGCTTTGCTTATTTCTGCTTGTCAACTATGCATTAAGGACAGGAGAAATGTTTAATTTTGCTAACAAAGAAGATAGGGGTTACAAAATATTTGCCCGACAAAATACGGGCTTTAACAGAAAATCCAAAATATTTGTTTTTAAAAATCCAGTCGCTGCATGAAATTTTAATTATTTAAAAATATCATCTTGAGAAAATAAACTGATCCGTCGATTCAATCGCGTCAATAGAAGGGCACCACAATTCCGGAGACGTGAAATAAATCTCCACTCCAACTACGCATTATCTGTAGAAGTAAAATTTCATAACATGCTATAACCTTCGTCAAAATATTTCCTTAAGTGGGGTAAAGGTGCCTTTCAACTGTCTGATACCAAACAATCAATTGTGTGTTGTTTTTTTTTCATTCCTTTAATCTATACTGATTTTTTTTTTTTTTTCGCTTCCAAGAGTACAATTGTAATCCTCGATACTATCGATTGTAGTTTTCCAACATTAACAGTTAAAGAAAACATTTCTTTTTGAAATTATTTTCGTTTTTGGAACTGTCTATTTAGTGCTGTAATTCCATTATGTTTCTATTTTGCATGGCACACAGGACAATAGTGCGAAATCTTAATGCGCTTTTTCGTTTTTCTATTGTCATTTCAATACATTTCTTTGCGCCTTTTGGTTTGTTAGTCCGCCACTACGCGCCACCCTCTACCGCCATCTTTACGAAGCTGCTAAGCGCAGAAGGCGGACTGGGTAACAAAGGGAAGAGTTGTTGCCTTTTTTTATAAAGTACGTTTCATATTACTTTACTTTGAAAAGGTAGTAAGATAAGATATATAACATCAGTTGGTTTACAGTGTATTATTTGTAGTGTTTTGAGCGTTATTGTGACGTAGTTAACGCAAGATCGTAGACATTGTTACATGTGCTTTTTGTACTTAAAATGACGTTACATTTATGAAGTAGAATATTCATTTTGCATATTAGGCTAAATGTCCTTGATTAAGATACACGTAGTTACAAAATAGATAATGCATG
This sequence comes from Lepisma saccharinum, assembly GCA_022664845.1. Lineage (NCBI taxonomy): Eukaryota > Metazoa > Arthropoda > Insecta > Zygentoma > Lepismatidae > Lepisma > Lepisma saccharinum. The sequence goes on along the minus strand of JAGDQP010033922.1, from coordinate 14,018 downwards.
TTGCTGTAGAGAATGTGCAGTGATAATCAATGTGAGAAGGAACTCGAGCGGTGAACCTTGTGTGACTAATTGTCTGGCGCAAAAAAATTTCGGATCATTGGTATGTTAATTGTTTGTTTAGGGTAATTTCAAAAGCAAATAGAGTAATAAGAGTTCATATACCATATGTCAAACGATTACTACTGCCTATAGCGTGACAATCAACCTGTGCCCTGTACCTTGAGAGAAATAAGTGAAAGCCGGTACTGGTAGGCTTAATATTGATGCATGCCAGAACCTGCACATTAGTTTATGGTTACGCAATAGAGGTTTACAAGTTCGGATGTTGTCAAGTATAGGGTATAGCATTGACATTTTAGACAGCATTGCTCATTTGCTATTACCATTTTTTTTTTTACCGTAATGCATATGGAATCCATATATGTATCATGATCTACATAGTGTTACTTGTATGAACTGCCCTAGTTTCAAGGGATATAGTATAGTTTTTATGGGTTTCATGCTTACGTATTTTCTACAAGAGTGTAAATGATGGAAGCTTCATCCCATCCACAAAGTCGGGAGGCCTAGCAAGAAGCGTGGTTTTCCAGAATTCAACTCCATTGTGACAATACGAATCAGCACCACACTAAATGAGCTGGATTCTAAAGGGCCAGTTCCCCTTGAACTACCTTGTAGATGGGAGCTGAACTATTTGGAATAAAATTGTTCAATTTTACGGTAGACATTCAAAGTCCGAGTGTGTTCGCTGCTCTTATATTGCGTTGAATGAACTTGGTTACTAAAGTTATTTTTTGGATGCCTGGAATGCAGAAAATCAAGGGGTTATGAGTGCAAGGATAAGCATGCACCCTTGTACATCATTATCTTTGCACTCACTCCGACCTTTGATTTGACACCCAATTCTGCAATCTACAAACCCGAACTGAAGAAAGTAACATTTGAGGTGCCAACAGGTAGTTAATGTGGTGAATTATCTAAATCTAGCCCTACTACATCCAATAAATTTGCTTATTTTAATCTTTGTTTGTCAGTGACTTATAAAATCAGTCTTAATGTTACATGGTGTTGGATGTACTTCCAGTGTTTGCATTATTGTGGTAAATTCAGTATGTAATGCAAAATCAAAGGGTGATGTGAATACAAGGACATGCATATGTTTTTGAACAGTGTTCTTGCACTAATTCCCCCTCCTGAATTTGAACCACATTGTGCATTGTAAGCATTTGAAATCATGCAAATAACATTGGAAGTACATTTAACTTCGTGTAACGGAAGTTTACAATTTTTCACTCTGGTCCATCATATGACTTGACACGTTCGCTAAGTTTGCCTTTTTTTTTTTTTTAAGAATAATTGAGTGAAATTAATTCGATTACTTTTACCAGCACAATCACAAAGTTTTAGGCAGTGGAATTGCGAAGAGTATGTAGGGCTATTTGTGCGTTGAGATCAGATACATGGAGTGTTCAACCTGATATGAATCGCGTATAATGAAAAAAAAAAAAAAGTAACTACTTGAACTAACCCATCTTCTCGGCTCGATATTGTCCTTGAACAATTGCATCTTATATGCATGCAGTTGCAGAGTATTTCTTGCACTATACTCTACGGTACCTGAAACTGACGTGAGTGTGGGACACGATGATTCGTTCTCTGATCGGGTGAAGGCTCTGCGAATGTTTTTGCACAGTCTCTAAATGTTGGTTACCCACTACTTCTACCCTTCTCAGATGTACGTGTTTCTGAAGGCCTTTGTAAGTATAACTTGTACTTCCGGTCTTTCATGCTCAGCTTGAATCTTCCGTTGCACCATTGTTGGCGATTCTTATCCAGCCACCCGAAAGACTTTCTATGTGGAAGCAGTTTGATAATATTCAGTGCCTTAAGCCCTTCTAGCGGGGGACTTGGGAATTGAAACACACAAAACATTAACCTTGAAGAGTGCACTTACATACAATAAAAAGCAATAACATTTGAAATCAGGATAGTTTTGGAACATGGTTTTTATATATATTCGTGTATGAACACATCATCAGACATTTCCCAGCTATTGCTGGATGAAGGCCTCACAGATTTTGGTCAGGTACTTTTCTTATCCATATAGTTCCTGAAAATGATTTCATTTACCATCTTGCCTGTGATTGCGTACTAGGTAATTTCTTTGTAAATCCAGTTTAAGAGTTTTCCATCTGCCAATCTGTTCGTCTAGCTATCGACCGGCTGTCATATTCTTTTCGTCTTGATCTCATCTTCCTTTGAGCGAATCCATTCCTATTTCTTTCCCTTCCAGTGATTCCTAACATGGATGCGCATTCATTGTGTAATTACATTTCACAGCCATAGACACCATAAGATACACTGATGATACACTTTTTAAGCTTGAGACACTGACAACTTCCAATTTTTCCAAAAGAACGAAACTTCATGCTTTCAAACAACTCCTTGCCATTTTACAGCATTCGATATTTTCAGCTGCCCTAGGTAGACGTACACGTCAGCGACGCCTATTTTTTTCCTCCAGAATCCTTACTCTTTTCTTTTCACTGTGTTGGTTGTGCGTTACTTTTGTATTACATATCCGTATTCAAAACAAACTTTATATACCATACGACACCAAATAGTAACAATGCCTGACAAATCAGCCGGCACATACGAGTGTATTGTGAACGGTACAGCATAACTTTCGGATCAGTGGTCTACAAGTCCTAATAGAACAGTACATTACATCGATAACCTGCGTGCATGTTTTTCGTAGTGCGAATACGGTTCTTTATAGAATGGTTGCCTAAAAGTTATAATAATGTGTTCGTGATAGTGGAAACTATTGACAGACTATCTATTTTTGAAGCAGCACGATTTCTTTAAAGTACAAATTCACTGCTGAGAGATGTTTAGAAGCGCATTGTTGCTTCGTACCTTGTTTTTCTATTTTCATGTATTACAGAGTGCTTTGGGGGTCTACATGCATTCTTGTTTGTAATGTAAAAGCACACGGTGTTGGTCTTATGTGCTGTAATGTGAAACATGCACGTTGTACAAAACTGAAGCATACACTTAACCCCGCCTCTTCGTATTTTTTTTTTTCTAGTTTTTGTTCGTCATGCTTTCTCGCTCGACATTTCGTGTCGTTTCATTGAAGACAAGGAAGTCAGAATCTTTACACTTCCTTTGTACCCATTATCAATAGAAATTGTGAAAGATGCATTTCAGTGCCATTTGGAGGAGGATCTTACTCCATTTTCAAAAGAAAGTAAATCTGGTGCAGATGGTAATAACAGTATGCTCTACGTTGCTCTCTGTATATGTATATTATGCAGTCACCAGTTTGAGTTTTGCTCCTTTGGTTCAAAGAAATTTATTGTTAGGAAGATTTTTTGTGGTGGTGGAAGTGAGTAAGTTGTACATTTTTCTGATAAAAACTGTTTATCTATGTCAGCATTTTTAGGGAAACTTAGAGTGGGGAGACCACTTAGTTTTTGTATAACTTTATTCTTGTTATTGTAGTCACTAAGCTTTTTCGATTATATGTCTAGATATGATCTTGGCAGATATATGGAAAAATTTCAGAGCAGAAATGAGGTAATGTTCGTAACTTTTTTTTTTTTCCACGACCGCAAATTGGAAACGTTCCACAAAGGCTGTTTTTCGATAATACAATGTTTCACATGTATAGTGTACCTTCATCGAGGCAGAACTCGAAACTGCGAACTTTCTCATCCAACCTGCAGGTAGTGAAGTACATATAATGTGTTACACAAACTTATATCCGGGATATTTCGAAACTGGCCAAATGATCTATCTTGTAAGCTACGACTAAACGAAATCTGATCCCCTAATTTATTTCCCAACTCGGGACCTCTTTTTGAGTCCTTATTCCGAGGCCCGATTTGCTACTTTTTCTTATTACCATGTCCTCTATCGATAGTCCTTTTCTGTATTGAAAGTGTAAGATTGGATCAAATCATTCTTGATCGACCCATCTCTTACCATCATCCAAGCGGGAGCCCTTTTTTGAATACTTCGATAGAACATGTGGCTCATTTTATGTAGGGCACAGAACTGCAGTATGGAAGAAAATGTTACCTCACGTCAATGGTAGGGAGTGTTTTTGTTTGCTTTCGTCACTGTTCGTCTTTCTATATTTGTCGCTTCGAATGTGGTGATATCATATTTGAGTTAACGAAGAATAGCCCTTGTACTCCAAACTTCGTGATTCAGCTTAATTGTTTCAATTTTCGTTTCAGAAGGTTAGGTCACCAGGGTTACATTGTGGTGCGACGTAATACGATTCCTTACCTTGGTTATACCAGGTGTCACATTTTCCATATTGAATATTTAAGACTCACGAGTGTTCTTAACGTATTTTTTTTAAAGATACGGGATAAGACAGATATGTAAGTTATTGTGAATGGGTAAGAAGTACCTCGTGAAATTCCACACGCGAACATCACGTCTAACCGTCACCGTAACATGGAGCATGCATCTAGGCCAGTTGTTCTTATAAGTACTTTGTTTGATCGAAATTTATTGCAGATATACTTAATTCACAACTGCAAATGATGTCACTATATGTCTGGCTTCAGTATCTGATTTGTGAATTTGTAACAGGTTTCGTTTAGCAAAAATAACACCCGACGCTATCTAAAGTAAATCCTAGTAAAAATACGTACCTGATTTAAATAATCCTATATTGTCCTCATTCTGTACGACTCACCCGATGTTGTAGGAATAATAAAATCACAGATACTAAGATGGGCAGGCTATGTAGCTCGGATGAGAGAGAAACTAATATTGTATTTCATCTTTATTGGAAAGTCGGAGGAAATGAGGCCGTTGGGAAGACAATATTAGAAGCTATCTTCGAGAAGTAATTGTTTATGATGATCTTGCCCAGGATAGATCCCGATGGCGAACGTTTGTTACTACGGCGATGAGTTCTGTAAGCCATAGAGTAAATAATCATGTCCTCATTACCAACGGAGGATTTTCTCGCTAAGTACTTTTCACCTTCCTCCGGAAGGCATCTTAGGCCTTAGCCTTCACAATAATTACCATTGTGTGAAAATGTCTTCTATGGGTACGTTTGCTAAAATGTCAACACGTCATGTAACGTGACCTTTGCTGTATGTGCAATTTGCGGATCCTTGTACCTGACTGAAACCTCAGTGTTACTTGCAAGAGTTGAGCACACTGTCTGGCCGCGTGACTGTCCTATTTTTAAGGAGGAAAAACGAATTCGAGAGCTGATGGTACTAGATAAAATATCTGCTGCTGATGCAAAACTCGCAAATTAGGAGTCTCAGCGCACCTTTCCATCTGGTGTGTTTTCACTAGTAGCAAAAACACCAGTTAAAACTGTCACGGTTGGCGCCCAGCAACACAATCAGTCGGATGTATTTATAGACCCTCCGAAGCCTCCTAGAGGCTCAGACTCCTCGAGATATGCGGACGCAGGTTGCGGGACAACGGACACCTGGGCAGTGTTCTAGAACTCTACGGGCTAAGTCCGAATAAAGTCTCAAAATTAGCACGAACGTCAAGCATTAAGAGTCTGACACGTGTTTTGGCTGCTGAGGAAGAGTCTCCACATACAATCGATCAACCAAGTTCATCTTTGACCTCAGACATGATTGAGGTCAAACAATGTGATGGATACGGATTGGAATCCCGTGGGAAGGAAAGTGAGACCTAAACTCAAAAGGTGATATTTTTCTTCATCCCAATGGCCTAGGATGACCCGTATATGTTGCTGAGAGTTTATGTATATTCGAGACAGAGGTCTGTCTCAGTCTGTTTGAGATGATTATGCCCTTTAGCTGTTTTATGCATTAACTTCTTTCAGCGTTTTTAACTTGTTATACTAAAGTTCCTATACATTTATAGTTTTTATTAATAGTTTTACTGGCCATTTATACCAGTAAATGTTTCTGAAAACCTTTTACATCATTTTTTTTTATATATTATTTTATTCAATTAACAGCTAAGTTTAGGCGTGACAGATAAAGAGCTTCCCCGTATCGGGATGGGGCCATAGTGCTGTTACCGCCCATAAAATTAATTTTATTGAATTATTATTATGGGTACGTTTGCTTGTAAATTTAAATAAAGGTCATTGTCTACCTTAAGATGCCTTCGGAAGGAATGTGAAAAGTCTCCATTGATAACTAGATTATAGGACGATTTAAATTGGGAACATCTTTTTTGTATATGTTCCCCGTGCATAGAAAATGCCATTATTTAATTCTAAGTAGTCCGATTGGTTTCTCATATCTGCTACACGAATGTAAATGTAAGATTTTTTTTTTAAATCCTCCCTGACTCTTGAAACCTTTTCATGGACCATTTAGGGGGGTCGGTACCGCAGGTTAAGAACCTCTGATCTAGGGGAATGGTGATGTGGAAAGTCCACTGCTCAAGCTAGGTGTATCCTTTGTCGTGACGAGATGACAGAATTTGGGTAATTTGAACCAAAGTGTGTTTATTCTAGTAACGAATAGCAGTTCCAGTGGACACAATAGCTGCAGCCGGACTGATTTTTTTTTTTTTTTTACCTAACTAGAGATGTTTTGTTACGGTGATTTTCTTGGTGTTACTGTTTTATGAGAGATAATATACGAGGTCTGGCTAAAAAACAACGGGACTAGCAACCCTGTCAGAGTACAGGGTATCCCAGAATTTTCCTTGATTACAAACATTCATAAGGCATAAAATATGACAGACAAATAATTTTATCTTGAATTGAATGTAACATATTCAGGTTTTTGTGTTCACAATTAATAAATTTCTACGTGTGATCCTTTCGTTGCCCGAAGAATATCCAGGCGATGTTTATGTAGGATGCGGTGCACTGATGTCTTAGGAATCGGCAACTCACGTGAGCCTCTGCGGACTGACTTCTTGGGACTTCTCACGAAGGCGTCTCTCACCTGTCTGAATTGTCTGCGCACTGGGTCCAGGCCTGCATGTTCTAGGGAGATCACTGACGCTGCCTGTTGACCACATCTGGTGACTGTCTCGTGATACCAGAGGACACATTGGGCTTCCTCCTGGTTTGAGTACATGTTTCTGCAAATGGTGTCCGGTTCCGCTGGGCCCTGTAACAAACAAAATAACAGTAAGTATATACACAAAACCTTGAATATGTTACATGCAATTCAGGATCAAAAGTATTTGTCTGTTATATTTTATTCCTTATGAATGTTTTTAATCAGGGAAAGAATTTTGGGAAACCCTGTATATGTATAGCAGTGGGGAGCTCGTGCACGGTGAGCTATCTTGAGGCTTTAGTAAAGTGACGAAAGAATGCAGTGGGGCTGACCCTTGTAGTTGGTCTGTGAGCAACAATTGAAGGAAGAGGTACACCATCGTGTTGCCAGAAAAAATGTATAAGTGAAAGTCAAGCAGAAAATTAACCTGGTTCCGGGTCAAATTGAAGAAATCACCAAGCGAGTGTATGCTTGATGTTAAAGGAAGTGCGCGGTGATAATGCAGTCACGTGCGAGGTGTTTTATGAGACCACTGCACAACTGCTTCCGAAAGTCTGTGGCCCTGGGGATATTTTCTCGTACCATTTTTGCAGTCTTTACGGCTGTTCAAATATTCGTGTAAAATTTGCCAGGTCGACTCTTTATCATGTTGAGTATACTTAGCCATCAGATTGCTTAATTGGAGATCTTTCCGATCAATGATCAGTGCGTTTTCTTGAACAGACGCTAAATTTAAGCAGACATGACACCATTCAACCTCACAACGGACCAGAAAGACTTTCGGAAGCAATGGTTCCGTATAACACCTCGCATGTGACTTTGCATTATCACGGGTTCCTTCTACAGCCGGGACACACACTCGTGGCGATTTCTTCAAATTCACCAAGAATTTCAGGTTAATGCACTGCTCGAGTTTCACTTTTTTTCGGCAACACGACGGCGTACCTATTCCTTCAGTCGCTGTTCAGACTAACTACGAGCTACAGGCTTGCCAGACCTCGTATTTTACTCCGTCTTCATGGCGTACCCTCGTAAATCTTGTTCATTTTTTGGACTTGAACAGGTGCTTTTGGTTTCCAGCTGCATTGATTAAAATAATTTCTCACTAAATTAGATTATTAGAATCTCACAAAATTCAAATTACACCTATAAACATTGCGTAATAAAGAACCTGTAACAACAGTATCATTAGGAAGACTTATGAAAGCGTATATACTCAGTATGCAGACTCCTGGTATAACCAAGGTAAAGAAGAAAAAATAGTGGTGGTGGGGTGTGTGTTGATTGAGTCTTGGTTCAGGGTTTGCCATTTAATAACGTAAAATTTTCAGGTAAAAACTTTGTTTTGTATAGGCCATTCTTTTGACTTTGGCCCGTGACGTTCTAGTTAAAATTCACAAGCACAAACATCCATACCCCAGCCGAAATTCGAACCCAGGACTTTCGAGTCGCTGGCTTAGAGTTCTAACCCACATGGCTGCCAGGTCTGTTTTCGATGTTAATGTGTACTTGTTACGTAATGTTAATTTCTGTGCGGTTACTGTCTCAGCAGGGTTAATAGCATATCTCACAAGGGAACATTCCCAACTGATCAGTCGATATTAACAGCAAATATTTTTTAGGATCTTTATTTGAATCTGTAAATATTTTTATGTAGTAATTATTTGAATTAGTGGAATTGGTCCTATTTGCATTGAGTAAAAGTCAGTGCAGTCGTATAGTTCACAAACCGTCTAGGAAATGAAGTATCGTAGTGCACTAATGTGGAATGGTGAGAAACCAGGTGGGTGTAGACGAGCGCGAGATAAGAGTAGACATTTGGAAATTTTGTATAAAGATCGAGAAACTAGACACGAACTTTCACATAATTAAACGTGTGCAGTGGATGAACCGGTTGCTCCTATTCTGTTAGAACAGAATTATTTAAATTTTAAATCTGGAAATTAATACATGGTTCTGATATGAAGGACACAGACTAAACGCAGGGCTCGAAAGATCCCGGTCGCCATTGCGACTCGAATTACGAGTCTGGCGCCTAGCTATTTTTGACCATAGTATCCCCACCTGTCAGTAGTTCTGATTTTTGTGTGCTTCGATGGATTAAAAGTAAATTAACAAATACGTTATAAAGTTTCCAAGTTACCTTGAACCTCGAATATATTTAATTTCGTTGAGTTATGAATGTTGTCAGTTTATATCCCTTGTATACCCAGAGGTCAGCCGGCGAGGAGCAGCCATGTGCTTTGTAAAAACTTCACTTACATTGTCTTCGATTGCTGTCATACTCGAGGGATAGCCTGCCTGTACACTAATCTAAGCTTGTACTTTTTATGCTAGTAGGCCAAGATTTATAAGCCTATGTATCAATTTGTATTATTGTGGCGTCATTTTTTTTTTTTTTTTTCGAGCCCTGTATTTACATGTATCTGTTTCGTTAAATTGATATAGAGTAATTGTTTCATAATAGCACGGTGAACAAGTTAGTAGAATCTGACTTTCGATTCAAATTCAGTTAATTTCGGCGTTTATAAGACGATTTCCTACTGCTTATTGGGATTGAGACAATCTGAAATCATGTAACTGTGCTGTAAAGGAAAGTACGTGATGGTATTACTTTAGCTTGTGTCTGGCGTTTTTTTGTTTACGTGTTACGTTCTAGTTAAACCGTTTTGTTGCGAAAATTGCCCGACGTGTACTAATTACTGAATCGGGTTATAACAATACGTTCTGGTGGCAGCGATTAGTAGTACCAGAGGAAAATACCTGACTATATTCTCATTTGGAAGTTCATTCACGTGATAGTAAACGTACGGGTAACGTGTATAAGTTTTGAGAACCAAAATCAATCTCTTATAACCCATAATTAAGTGGTTGGTTATATAGGTTCACTAAGCTAGAAATGTGTTACTCAACCCCACGGTAGGTGTAGTTCTCATGAATTTCAATTTTGTGGCTTGACGTAGTGTGTGTCTCGGAAGTGAGTAAATGTTGACTACTTAACCTATTAAGTTTAGAACTGATCAACACTACTTATGGTCCTTACTATTTTCATGTGTGTATAAACGTTATTAATAAAACAGAAGACACAAACTAACTAGCAGTCATCTTTAAGACCGACTTTATAGTGGACAGGCACCGTGTGCGCGGGGTTTCTCTGGGTTCTCACACTTCATTCATTGCTCCAATGTTATCATCCATTCGGTCTGATCCAAAAGTTGCCTGAAGGTATTCAAAATGCAAATTCGATCTATCGACGAGCCACCTGATGTTATGCTAGCCTGTTCTTTAGTTTCACGTAATCCCCTGTTTTCGTAGAAAATTCGTGAAGGTTTTTTTTCTCTGCATTGACTTAAAAAGTGTAC
>JAGDQP010033921.1:0-20412 GCA_022664845.1 Lepisma saccharinum | reverse complement strand
TTTTTGGTGTCTATTTCGTTAATTAACCGTTATCGGTTGAGGGAAGTACATTTAATTTTAAAACATATTTCAACAAGACTAGATCTCGATTGATAAGATGTTGATACGACGTGCATTCAACAGTTATTTTCAACTACGGTGTAGATTTCGTTTCATGGGATTCTTTCTAATTTAACTGAATAACAATTATAATTAAAATCTAATTGAATTCCATTAACTATCATTTTGTGTTCTCTTTTGCATGTTGGACATAGATTGAACTTTAACCTATACTTCAAGAAATATTTTATTTCGTTGACAGGGCATTAACGTGACTTGTCTTTAACTTTACTTTTCAACCATTACAGATTTCGCTCCATATCGATCTTTCCAAGAAGACATATTAAACTTATTGAGAAATACAAACTTAACACCAAATTATTTTTGAAACGTACCAAATATTTTCACCGTCTTCAGAATGAAATTTCACCGCTGAGTAGGGTCTACATGATTGTTCAGGTGACCACATTACAAACTTTTATCAATGTTGAATTTAATGGTATTTTCATGGGGTTTCTCAACTATATTTCAGGATTACGAGAGAGAGGGACTTGTCTACGGTAGATTCCAAAGTAAGAGTCCAATTTAACATGGATTTTCACACATTTCACAGAATATCATGGTTTCATGTAGTTCTTTCGAAAGAATGACTCAATAGCCCCTTCAACATGCTACGTGGCATTATGAAGGTACTTGACTGAAGACTCTGAAAGCTATTTTCTGTTTAGAAATAAGGAAAAATATAATCGAAGTTTCCATTAGAAAACTGTTACATGCATTATTAAAATATCCTTTATTTCTGAAAAAAAATCATCATCAGACCTTCACTTATTTACCTTTATTATGTTTAAGGGGCTATTGAGTCATTTTTTCGGAAGAACGTGATGTATCCACGATAATCCTAGAAATGTGTGAAATCCATGTTAAATTGAACGTTTATTTTGCAGCATGCCGTAGCCAAGTCCCTCTCCATCTTAATTGAATGGATTACTAACAGTTCGAAAATGCTGTTTTTCATCGTCCACTTTTGACGTTGAAACTTAACGTTTATTCTAAATGTTCTTTTAAAATAAATGGTTGGCGCTCTTGCTTTCCGCGCGAGCAGACCCGTGGTTCGACTCCCCGTGACGACCCTGGATCGTGAGGACTACTGGAGAGTCATTCAAGTAAAGAAATAGCGGTCTCTGGTAACGAGAACCAGGAAAAGTAGAAGTGGCAGTTGTATTGACCACGCAACACCTAATGATACGAATGACGTCTAGTAGGCCAAGCACCCAGTGACCCAGTAGAGTTGTAGCTCGTGAAGTTCAGCTTCGTGTTAATATGTATATTTAGTTAACTTCAGTGTATCTACAGTTAATTTACAAGCCTCTCAAGGTATTTCTCTTGTTTCTATTTGTAACGACACCCATATACATACAAATATTCATTCACTGTTTATAAGCGGAAGTCCAAATTTCCATAATCTGGTAACACTGATACGTAATATCGTTTAAATTATCAGACTTAGAGAAAGTACACCTACAAATTATTTTTTACGAATTTTAGTGTTCATTTATAATCCTAGCCTATAGCCTACTTCATTCGTGCCAACTTTGCACCAGAATTTAAACTAAGGGAATTATATCTTGAATTCTATACGTAACAGAATTCAGCTCTCATACTAAACTAACGTACGAGTAATCAAAAGTTGATTTGAGACTTTCGGAACATGAGATGTCCAACCGGAAGACAGAAAATTAATCTTGTACTAATTTGGCTTGAGGTCACGATTATCGGTTATCGAGGTCACGATTATCCTACCTCTTTTTTTTTTCTTTTCTTTTTTAACGATTAGGGGTATTCGAAAATCCGAAGTTGATTTCGGATTTCCTTGCATTCTGGAATTCGAAATTTTCGAAAAAATTTGACATTCCATAATCAGAAAATTTGGTATTCTGATTCCAGAATCCTGATTTCCATTCCGGAATTCCGAACACTTCTAAACTTGAGTCGATTAGTTGTGGTTTAACCCACTGGAAATAAAATTGTTTAAGGAACAAAGCTTTTGAGTTTAGAAAGGTATATATCCCACATAAAAATACATTAACACATTTTTTTAAAATAAACAAACACACCTAAAAAGTATCAAACTGTCAAACAAAAAATGTAGAGCTGCCCCATCGGGAGAGATGACCCAGTTGCCGTATTTCGAAAGTTACCGGATAGAATGCATGACGATTGTAATGTATCACTTGTGTCGAGATCTGTGTGGGCAGCAAGAGTGAGTGGTGAAGATTGGTGTTAACTTTGCGTTTTTAGCTGATATAGGAAGATATGGCACGTTTTTGCATCATCTTCTAAAATTAAAGAATAACAGGATCTTTAGAATAATATACTATTAATTCATTTTTGTAATCGAAGTGGTGAAAAATGGTCCGCTGGAAATCTGTTGTCAGTCGTCACTGTTTTTGTCCATCTTTGGCATTTGGCTGGAAAGTACCAGTCATCTCCGGGAGAGATGTCCCACCAGGAAAAAAGATTTAATTCTGCGTCATATGATTTAATTGTTACTTGCTATTTTAAAGTAACACTCATATCTATTCTGTGACTGACGGTTCACTGTAAAAATTGGAAACACGAAATGGATGAAAGTTACTCCGCTTTATGGAGAAACAAAAGTCGAAAATTAGCGTTTTGTTGTATTTACTCTTAAATATGGATATAGTGTAAGCTCTTTAGTGGAAATATTGATAAGCTTAACTCCATTTTCTTTGTAATAACATTGCAACGTTTTTAACATTTTCTGATATTGTCGTGATGGTATACCTTCATACCAAATTTCATTTCTCTAGCTCGAACGGCGTCAAAAATGTTTTGGCGGCCATTTTGAATCTAAGATGGCGAGCTTCTCCAAATGTTGTAATATTTTCCTGAACTACTTTTGATAATACACCTTTATACCAAATTTCGTATCTGTAGCTCAAACCGTGTTGAAAATGAATTTTTGGAGTCCGTCTTTGGAGACATTTTATAATACTTGTGATGACGTACCGTCATATCAAATTTCTTTTTTCTATTTCTAGCCGTTTAGGCTGTGTATTCTATAAAAAAAAAATTGCGGCCATTTTTGATCCAAGATGACGAATTTTTCAACATTTTGTAATGTTTTCTTAATCTACTAGTGATGATCTACCTTCACACCAAATTTCGTTTTTCCAGTCCAGCCGTTTAGGCTATGAATGGGTTCACAAAACCTTGAACACCTATGAGTCCTACCACCAAGACAAATTCTTGAACGTATTTCCTCTGTCGAAGATGAGTCAGAACAATTGTCAGGGTTTTTTCGTAACAAATGCAACCTCTCCCAAGTCGATAAAAATGGGCAAATACAGTGCCTTTGATTTTTCCAATTCTCACTTCTACGCAACAAATTATTGTGAATTATTAAAGGTTATTCTATAATAAACACCAATTTGAATGGTATATGTTCTTTATATTCATATGAGTTAACAATGTACTGCAACGTTTTATTGTTAGGTAGGGCGTCACTCCCGGAATTATACATTTCCACTGGATTAAGACACAACTAATCGACCCAGGTCTAGGGTTTTTCGAAATTCCGGAAAAGAAATCAGTATTCTGTAATTGGAATGCCAATTATTGTGATTCCGGGATGTCGGAACTACGAAAAGACAGAATTCTGAAATGTTGAAAATTTGAAAAGTTGTAATCCCGAAATTAATTTCGCATTTCCGAATACCCTTTCTGATCTCTTCAAGTTAAGTCGAAGTATACCGGTAATTTAGAAAAAATTGCGGCCCCTAGTTAAATTAAATGAATTTTGCGACAGCATCACTTGAATTTCGAAAAATTCGAAAGTGCCTATATCTCGGAAACGGCTCGCTTACGGTGAATGGAGCCAGTGCTATTTGATTTTTTGTGATTGATAACATAAGTATTCTTGAAAAAACGGATAATCGCGAATTCGCGACTCTGGTAAACCAAGTGGAATCCTAATTTGTCGATGCAATGAACGAAGTTATAGTGGTTACAGTTGGTGACTTTGAATAAGCACTGGAGAAGGTATCTCGGGTTCCAGTTCAGTCCTGTTTCCTGTTCTCAAGTTCATTATCTTGGCTGAGATTTTCTAAAGTTTTCCATAGCCCCTGGAGGTGATCCTTTAAATCAAACCAAGAAAAAGTTCCTCCGAAGAAATTCCGAAATCTGATTAATTTCGGACCTACAGGTGCTCGAAGTTATAGCAGCATCGTCACAAATGGCATATCTCGACAAGTGATGACGTAACGGGTGTTGGCTTAGCCAATTACACTCGAAGTAGTAGGCAATCCGTCTATTTATGATTGTTGGATGCAACTTAGAGGAAAATTTCAAATCTTAGGTTCCCCACAACGTATATGCAGCACTCCCACAACAAAAACGTTACCTAGATAGATGTACCGGGTACTACTTAGAGTGCTATTTGCTAAGATGGCACCGCTTACGTCATTACGTGTCGAGCTATAAGGTCATTTGTAACGAAGTCATCGTGATTTTGAGCGCCTATCTTGAAAACTATGCATAATTTTGAATTTCTTCAAAGGAAGTCTCTTCTTGTTTTCATGTATATAATTTTCTACCGGACCATTATTTGAGGACACCCTGTGTAGACCGTTCTGTCAGCTTTGTATGGAAAAAGGAAAAACCTGAACATTCTTGGAAACTATTTGTCCAAGTGTATGCACTACCATATTCGTGATATGACTGACAAAAAAAAAAAAAAAGTAAATGAAAATACCTTTCACGATAAGATACTCTGTTGTCAGAAAGCGAATTAAAAATTTATATACTATATAAAAAACTTTTTAAAGACATACTTTTCTTAAACAATTTGACCTAAAAAAATAATTTTGTTTATGCATGACTAAAAAGAAAAGCATGTGGTGCTCTCTCATATACAGTTACTTTATAAATTCTTCAATTGGCGCGCCTTATGCTTTTTTTAGTCATGCATTAAAAAATTATTTTTTACTTATTAGTACAAGTTATTTAAGAAAAGTATGCCTTTAAAAAGCTTTATTATTATAGTTATTTCGGTATTCGGATACCTTTTGTCAATATTTTGTGGCCCAAATCCTAAAGTGCTCTGCAACCTGTAAATCCACTTCGTTGCAGGCTAGTATTTATTTTAGGATAAAGAAGTCCACATTTTTAAAAAAAAATCTTAAAATATGCTTTTAAAATAGTCTATATAAATATATGAAAGTAACAATGGAATGTTGTATTGTCACCCGACTTACGTCGCTGTGCAAAATGTCATCATTGTATGACGTCGGGAAATGAGTGAAATTAACGTTATTTGGGGACACCACGAACCATTGTGTACTATAAAGAAAAGCATGTAAAAAGCAACGTAGTACGGTACTTAAGAAGAAATATCTTTAACACATTTCTGAAATAGGCTCGATAAGATAGCCTATTTATCTTCACTTTGATAAAGTGTATTAATATTGCGTTGACTTTAAGAATACACTTAATGATTAAGTTTCTTATGTTTATCGTAAGTATTATCTTAATGTTTAATATTTGTTACTTCATTTACTGAAGGCAGTTTATTTCTTTTAAAGTTGACTTTTTTTATTTTCACTATCCACTCTTTCATAAAATTATCCTTCAAGGACAATTAAACTATCCTTTCATAAAATTATTATTAATTGTATTTTGGGTTGCCTGTCTCTTAGGGTGTTCAATAAGCATTTCATCTGATTAGTGCTTTGCGTTTCAGGGGTTCTGTGCTCCTGGCGCACGTGTTTCTGGCGTACAACAAACATTTTATCGTCTTTCTAACGTACAAGCAAGGGTATCCAAAAGCGGAGGACGAAGTAAAATATAGTGAAAAGTATGAGACTAAGCCACACTATGTTTCCTTATCAACTTAGTACAGTGGCCACCCCAAGCTAAATTAATTTGTTGTGATCTTATTTCCTTGAAAATATGAACGAAATTTACATATTATAAAGTATATTTATTAAAGTTATCACAAAAAATAATCTGGTAATATCTGAGCTGCATTTTGTTATATTATTTTCTGCAACTCTACGAAATAGCCATTTCACCCTACATAGCGTGGGGGAGGGGGGAATTGGCTAAGGATTCTTCTTCTTCTTCAAGAATTCTCCAACAATGGCAAAATGTAGAGCAAAAACAAATGAAAATTTGCTGCATGGAGATACGGCTGCATGTATATTTTTGCAGCTCTTTGGAGTCGGTTGAAAAGCACCGGAAAGGTCCTATAACGCCACTGGGCAACGAAACTGAATCCTTCAAAACGTCCCGATTAAATTTAGATCGCTCAAGTTAAAACATCAGTACACAGTAGATCTTTAAGCTGTTTACATATTAAAAAGAACTGCGTAATCATTAATTAAACAGAAGCACAATTATATTCAATTTTCTGTTATTGTAAACACACATCCTTATGCGTGTTCATGCATAGCATTTTATTTCATGTACAAAATAGACTGAACGAATAGAAACTTCTGCATGAATATTTCATTTTCTTTTCTCTTTAAACAGTGTTGTCAAATCTATAATAATAAATAATTCCACTAAGACTTTCAGTTTTACGATATTATTGTCTTTACAACAAAATTTATCCTTCTCAGATAGCCTCAGCAGTTAGTGAGTAATAATAGTATATTATTTTGACAGTTCTTGAATGTTTTTTTTATCTCCACACATACAAAACAATTCTTGATATATTTTAGCTCTGGTGAAATATCAGTACATTGTTGAAAAGATATACAAGCGCAGCAGTTAATTTTATTAACGAAAACGAACATACCGCTGATATTTAGACCTCTAAGTTTGTTGTGTAAAAGCTAGTACTGTGCGCAAATAACGTAGTCAGATTGTGGTCGAGAAACTATTGAATTTTTACGTTACTGTAAATGTAATAAGTACCTAATGCTAAAGGTTTTTTGACAGAGGGTTGACATAACTCGGGGAGCTCTTCTTTAAAGAAAGCAATGGGGATTTGAATAACCAGACCTGCTATGAAGGTACGATTCCGACATTCGCCTGAAAGAACTGAGAGAATCGTAAAAATCATCAGTCAGAGTGGCCGGCGTGACCAGGACTCAAACCCGTGTCGCCTCTCAAGTATTTATTGGAAATCTGTGATCGTATTAACTGAACCATAGACCTCGGTGTTACGATTCAGGAAACAAACTCAGTTCCCTGAAATCCTGGGAGCAAGTTGCTGAATCTCAGATACCTATATGTCGGGACGGGCGTAAGCCATTACTGCTTTTACCGTCCATACAATTAATTAAAACCTTTCTTATCTTATCAATATCAGCAGTAACATCTAAAGTTGGTTCATTCATGAGCTGTTACGTTAACTTTAGCTGAAACTAATTATCTTTGCTTACTGAAGTAAACCCATAGGAAATAAAACGTTATAAGCAAAGGTGTATCTGAAACTTAATTCAATCCAAATCACTACGACTACTTGTCAATAACTTTTAAAGCATCATTTATTATTACGAATATATCAGCCTCTGAATATTCATTCTCAATTATCTTCATATCCATACTTCTACAACTGACATCGACATCACTGACAAGGGAAGTACTTCAGTTCGAACAGGAATTGTTGGAAAGACTTCGTTTCCGTATCCCGGTACTGACAACGCCTGCAAAGTAATTAAACCGTGTAAAGCCGCGTTTGTCCGCTAGAGGACGTTAAAATTTGGAGCAAGGGGCGAGACAACCGCTTCAATGGCCCCCACAGTTACGGTTTGAACAGGCATTTATTGCTCAAAATATCTACATGAACATACGTGACAGTGCTGACAAAGCCACTCCAGCGTGTAACAAATAGTTTGCCACATATAGGCCAGTACTTGTGTTCAGAAATGTACGTGAGGGGTTTCCACAAAGTCAATACAACAGAAGGGAGAATCACAACAGACACACAGGACAAAAGACACATCAGGGCAACCTTCAAAAGCACACGCCAAAAATGATACTAATCTCACAAAAAAAAAATCTGAATTTCTGGGGTAGGGTCCGACCCCCGACGCCTCTACGTGCTTCCCTATGCGCAACTATCAGCAACTTCAAAGGTATAAAATAAAGTGGCATTTGACACCGTGTTCATGGAGTGTGAATTTTGAAGGTTGCTCTGTGTGCCTACCAGGTGAATGCATAAGTTTTTGCCGGGTTTTGTGGTAAAGAAAACACGTAATTTTCAAGGGAAATTAATTTTGTTTTATTCAAAATATTGGCCATCGGCTTCTACACATTTCGCTCATCTTTCAGGTAACTTATGCATACCATGCCAGAAAAAGTGCTTGTCTTTTGCGGCAAACCATTCGTCGAGCCATTTTCCAATCTTCGAAATTGCTGACGTGCTGCTAAGCGACCGCGTGCCCCATTGATGCGAAGAAGTGATAGTCAGATGGCGCCAGGTCTGGGGAGTACGGCGGGTACGGAAGGATGTCCCATCCAAGCGATTTCAAGGTGTCTTTCACTGGTTTTGCTGTGTGAGACGGCGCATTGTCGTGTAACAGAATCACTTTGCCATGTCTTCGGGCCCATTCCGGTCGTCTTTCGATCAATGCGGGATTTAAATTAATCATTTGTTGGCGATAGCGTTGTGCATTAACGGTTTCGCAGGGCTTCAAGAGTTCATAATACACAATACCGCTCTGGTCCCACCAGAAGCAAAGCATGGTCTTCTTGCCGAAGCGATTTGGCCATGGTGTTAAAGGACTGGTTTCGCAGGTGAAAGTCACGATTTTTTCCGCTTCGGGTTTTCAAAATTAATCCATTTTTCGTCACCCGTCACAATTCGATACAAAAAGGATTTTCTTTCGTGGCGTTGAAGCAGCATTTCACAAGTGACTTTGCGATTTTCCATTTGACGTTCATTCAAATCGTGTGGGACCCATTTACCCAGTTTATTGATCTTCCCCATTGCTCGTAAACGTCTGCTGATTGTTTCCTGTGACACATTTAATGCTTTTGCCAATTGCTGTTGAGTTTGAGTTGGGTCATCCTCCAATAACACCTGCAATTGCTCGTTTTCGCACTTTGGTGGTCTACCAGAGCGCGCACTGTCTTTCACATTGAAATCGCCTTTTAAATTGTCGAAACCATGTCTCACATGTTCTAATTGATGGAGCGTGTTCACCATATGTTTCTACCAGCACACGATGACTTTCAACAGCCTTTTCCTTTTGATTAAATAAGAAAAGCAATGCGTGTCGCAAATGTTCTTTTTCAGGCACAAACTTCGACATGATCACTGAACGATAAAACAAAGACGCTAGTGTTTGGCGGACTCAACTTGTGTGTGTTTGTAGTTTAATGTCAGACGAACAAAATGACGTATGTATCAAATGAATACGCTGCGTACTTTTCGTTGGTTCCAACTGTTAGGTAAACCGGAAACTACTTATGCATACACCTGGTATTTTGATTCTCCCTTCTGTTTAACTCACTTGTAGAAAAGACTCACTTGAATTTGTGAAGAGAAGTACTGGCCTATATCTGCCAAACTATTTGTTACACGATATTGTAGCTTTGAAGTCTTTGTCAGCACTGTCAGGCATGTCCATGTATATATTTTTAATAATAAATGCATGTTTGAACCGAAACTGCAGGAGCCATTGCAGCGGTTGCCCGGGTTGTCTTTCACTTGCTCCAAACTATAACGCCCTCTAGCGGGCAAACGCGACCTTACACGGTCGAATTACTTTGCAGGCATTATCAGTATCGGGGTGCGAATATAAATACGAAGTCTTATCAAAAAATTCCTGTTTGAGCCGATATACTTCCCTTGTGAATATAGTTTCTTACATTATAATGCTAATATTTTTATTGATGCAAGGGCAAAGACGAATTTTTACACAGTTCACTATAATCCAAAAACCCTTTCTTACTTTGCATGATTCTCAATTGTTTTATAAATAAATTCCTAGTTACACACTGTTGCTCAATCTTTAACCACAATTGTATAATTTTAAACCCTTATAACTTGTACCTGATCAAGTATTACCAAACATGAGTTTGTTTCTTTTTCCAGGAATTTTACCAATGTAAGAGGCACAATGTTGTTTATCCATTCTTGGAAATGTTCTGTTTTTCTTTATTTCTGCCTATATAAACACGAAAGCAAACGGCATAATATGAACTGGAAACTACATGAAATAAATAACTTTTAGGGTATGTGTAAATTTATAATTAAGCTCTTGAAAGCTATTACAACATGGGGAGAAAGGAATTTACGATAAAGAACAATAAATTATAGGACAGCGAATCCATGCACTGTATATGGACTCTTTTAAATCTGACCCCCTGTCCTTCTCATCATCGGAACCGTCAAACCACTATGCTCTCTGTCCAAATAAAATATGTGTGCATTGTACGTTTATCTTATGGCCTTTGTGCATCTAATGCTCAGGCCGGATTAGTATAGGGTCTAGGGCAAGGATGCGAGAAGGAATTGGCCAGGGTATAATTTGAAGGTACCATCGCGCCATTTGTCTCTTGTGGCTGAGGAAAACTCTAAAAAAAAAAAACCGTAAGGATTGTCGGCCGCTGAGGTTGAACCCAGGACCTCCGAACGCAAAGCTAATGTTCTACCACTGAGCTACAGTCGCTCGGTTTGTGCGTTTATGTCGCAGATAAAGAACTTATAACAATATTAATAAAATAAGGGGAAAAGTTTGAATAGCGTTCTGCGCCCGTTAAAACTGAATGAGATAGGTTATTTAATATTATATAACACTGATAGAGAATGGTTGACTGAACTGGAGAAAGTATTACAAACGAAGTTCTGTAGAGTGACCGATTGTAAGTGTTGCAATGATCTGGGACACACGCAGGGGTGTGCTCCAAATACAATTTAACAAAGGGCTCGGATGAAATTAGCAAAGGGCTCGGAACAAATATAACTACGAGGACATCGCGCGGGCCCCCTCCAGCACACCCCTGGACACACGTTGAGTGAATAAAGAGAAATGAGAAGATTCATTCTACAGAATTCTCTTGTCTTTCGACGACGACTTCTGGGCCATGTCAAACTAATTGTCGAAAAAAAATAAAAATAAGGGCAATTAGTTTTAATAGGTATCAGTAATTGTGATGCATCAACTCATACATTACTACCATTTTGATTGGACATTTTTTTTTTGGCGGTCGACATGGAAACAAGATGTGACGTCATATGATGTTCGAAAAGTGATTTATACAGGGTATTCCAAAAATACTGGTCATAAATTGAAGGGTGGATTCCCTACATCAAGGCAAGAAAAACAAGTTCGTTTGAACAAATTTCGAAATATTGGTAGTTCTGGATCTATAGGTACCCAAATAAGCAGCGACAAGCTCAGTAATGACGCCATATCTTGACAATTAATGACGTAAAATATGATGGCAGGAGCGTATCCTGTGGACTATCTGGGCTACCACCGCAGCCTAAGCTTGTGAACAAATATTTTGATCTGCACGAGTAATATTAATTTACATGAAATGGAAGCCAGAACGCCTATCATCATCATCATCATTAATACTACGTGTGGCATCCGTACTCTTTTTCTACTTGTTACTTTGGCCAGTGGTAGTTCAAACTGTGAATCCAGAATACGCCACTGCATGTCGGCTTAGAAAAGCACAGTCAAAGCGATATCCAAATATCTATTTGCACCTATGTTGGTGCCTGTAGCTCTGAAACCACGAATATTTCGATTTTTTTAAAAAAAACTTTTTCTTCTTTTCATACAGGGGAAAATGTAAAGAATAGTGAGAACGACCTTCATCACAAGGCCAAACGGCCATTGTTAATTCAATAAATATATCATAATCTATTTAATATTTTCGCTTATTTGTACTACTAGTTAGAGTGGTCAAATAAACAAGCACACAAAATGACAACAATAACTCTTGTTGAAAAAGGAACATGAAGATATACAGAGTGTGTGTATATTAATATATAGGACAAACTTCACAGACGAATTTCTGACAAGCCAAAATAAAAGGATAAGTTCATTTAAATATGGGCTTAGTTTCCGAAATACGAGTTTCCAACTTAGAGCTTGCATTCTACCCTCTGATATTTATGATTCACGGTAAATCAGAAACAAGTTATGCAAGGAAAAATCTTGTTTTGAGAATAGAGTTACATCAGTATGGTGCAAATTGAGACTCAAAATTTCAGGTTTTGAGTTTGTCAGTGTTGCTAACCTTGCATAAAAGTTATTTTTAAATAGTTGACGGTAAGTCAGTTTATTGCATGCTTATTGTTCTATTATTCCCGAGTAATGATGAACATCGCATTTGAAGAAAGGAGTGCAATGTTGCCAACTGAGGATAAGACACAAGATACCCGAAGTAAAATGATAATTTGCGCGATATATCGGAATTTTAAAATGTATTCATGGAACTCAGGCGTCTATAACTCAGGCCAATAGATAAGGGAAGAATGTGAGGAGTTTGTGTGCTGTTCACTTTACTAAAATGAAGCAACTAATCTATGTATGTACCTGGCAATGCATTGCAAATTAAAAAGTTACTTCGGATATTTAACCTTGTATGTTAACCTCAGTAGGAAACACTGCACTCTTTGCTTTAAATGCTATGTTTATCATCGCTTGGGGATAGTAAATAGGCAATGAGTTGACGTGCCATTCATTTAAAAATATTTTTTATTCTAGGTTGGAACTAATAATCAAAAAATCTGAAATTTTGCCTTCCAGTGTGCACCATACTGATATAAACAAAATTTTCTTTTCATTTTTCATTTCCGATTTATCGTGAATTAATAATGGCAGGCAGTAGATATTATACTCAAAGTTGGAAACCCTGTATCTTGAAAACGAAGCGAAGTAGAATTAATTTTCATGTAAACTCATTATTTGTGTGTGTGTGTGTGTGTCAGGAATTCGTCGGTGAAGTTTGTCCCACATATTAAGATACACCCTGTATAAATGAACTGTAAAGCATTGGGAAATCTTTCATCTACTAATCTAGAAACACTCGTGTTGCTTATGAGATACATATTTTCATATCTTCAGCAGATAAGAAGTCAAGTATGAGAGTGGGAACATATTTATTGACAGTTAATCTAAGGTTAGTTTATACGTTATCTTTAATATTTGTCGTCTGGCTCCATAAGATGCTAATCCCCAGTTTTACAATCGACCGCTAAGCTTGTAGCCAGCGCTACGTTAAGGCAAAGTCATTTGCAAATTATGACTTGGCCTCAACTTAGCGCTGGCTACAAGCTTAGCGGTCGATAGTAGAACTGGGGGGTAATACCATAATGTTTAGACATGTTAATATCTCGGAACTTAACGGAGTAATTAATTATCAGGTTTTTTTTAGCAGAGAATCTTTGGTAGTGGGTACTTCTGGTGGCCCTAGATCAGTATCAAGGATACTCTAATAGAGGACTTCCTTGTAGCTATCTCATGCGCAGAGAAGGAATAAAGCCAAAAAAACAACTGAGCATCGACCAACGCGATGTACCTGATTGGTTAGTGAACAACTGGAGAGCTTGTTGCCATCTTTGTTAGCCGAAAACAATGTTTTTGATTGGAGTAAGTGGGCTAACTGGACGGCACTATGCTGTGACGTTTATCTTCATGTTCTTGGCAAAATCGCATATTATCTATTAGAACATACTTAGTCAGTACTCACTTTCGAAAACGCGAGTGTGTGTGTGTTGGTGTGTGTGCCTGATTGAGAATTAACCAAACTTTCACTACGAAAGTTGATTTAGGTGACTTCAACTTTTAGGGTGTGGCTGGGTAGATAACTAGAAACGTTCGAACTAGTTCCTTCTAGAAGACCACGCGCAAAATGATGGACTGCAATATAACAATACTAGCTAGACCCCCTGTCTTTCAAACCATTCACGATAATATATAATGGTAAAAAGTAATGATAGTTTCATTGGTCAAATTGTGCACGAAATTTAGAATACAACTTTGTGCAATGGAAAGATCTCAAGAGAGTAAAGTAATGGTGGATAAGTTGAAATGTTTACCATAAACGAAAAATACCTCTCAGAAATATATACATTATCATAGAATCAACTCTACGGTAGTAACGAAAACATTCTCTCATGTTCAATCGCACATATTTCAACGTGAAATTAAATATTGTTTACTGTGTAGTGTCGTTCAATTCATGTCGTCAACACAAGCAACGTACAGCATTATATTTAAATACTGAATTATATGTTGGTTACCATGGATACCCCGTGATCTAGGTGTCGTTCAATTATGACGTCACCCCGAATAACGTGGTATAGCTCGTGAAGCATTTCAATCACCACTTTCCTAGTAATTACACCTGCTCGGAAAATTTGAAATTTGATAATCATGGAAACCAGGAAAGATAAGGCTATGATTTTGGTGTGTGTGAATTCGTCTGATCCCTCGAAAGCACGGTGTACGTCATCAAGGATTCGACTTCTTTATTTCCTAGTAACTGCACCTAGTTGGAAGGGCATTAAATTTAAATCGGGAATGATTTATCTCGTTTTAAATTTGAATCGAGCATGGCCCATTATATTTAAATGTTGGTTACCCTGAAATAGTAAGTGGTATGCCCGTCATTTTGGTGGCGTTCTACCTCCATATGGGTTAAAATTCCTTACAAATTATTTTGTGTCACGTCCAAGTGTGCTACACTGTTTTCAAACATATTTGTGGTTTGTAGACATTTAGCCAAGCTGAGAAGTGTTTTCGACGATCGATTAAGGTTTCTAGACCAGTGCGACAATTTGTTTATAGATTACTTAATTTAATTCATATTATTTATTTATTTATCTAACACTCTCCCCCAATTGCAGCCCAGTTACAGTCATTTTACACTGGATATCAATAACAACAACGGAAGGACTTGAGAAGACCTTATTTAAAGTATTATTCCAGAAATTGGCTGGGGTGACCGAGGGATAAGAGGGAAAACCTCAATCAGGATATCCAGCAGCGGGAATCGAACCCAGGTCCTTCCAAACACAATGCAAGCACTCTTCCGACTGCTTATGTTATAACAATATATTACCGGTTCATAATAATAATGTAATAATGCAAGTTATTTATAATATGTTCCATGTTATTATTGGCCGCTTTTCTTAGTGCAGCATCCATTCCAAGTCATTGTTATATGAAATATTCAATGGATAAGATCAAGGTTTTATAGAGAAACAACATGACTTGAAAAAAATTTAATATTGTCATTACCATTAATTTAGATGATTTTATGTGTTTGTGGGTGTAAATGGAAGAGTTTGTGGGTATATAGAGAGATTTATGTTTGAATAGATAGATAGATGTAACGTAAATGGATTATAAGATCTATGTGAAACCATTATTGTGTATAATGTTACCTGGTTGACCTACTAAGTGTCTATTGATAATGACTGAACAAGTGAACAGTACGAACGTAATCTAAGAGAATCTAATGTATTAATTTATACAAACGTTTACATGCTAGATCCGGAAAATACTACTCAAGAAACATATAATATTTAGTAATTTACAAATTACATTTAACCCGCTCTGAATGATCCTATATTTTCCAGTTTCCTTCGTATCAGCACAATGATTACTATTTCTGTCTCCTTCCCGAATCTTATCACTGGTTTTATTTATTTCAAACTCTCCCATCATCATTGTCAATTTTCTTTCCGTCTGCGCTAGTATTTCCTAATCGTCTGCGTACTTGATGATCCTCATTAGTTTCCCACATAAAATCACTCCTCTTACCTTCCGCAAAGCCTTTATCTACCAACCTTTGAGCATACACATTAAAGCAGTTGTTCCGAACCTGGGGGGCGTGAAAAGCCAGCAAGGGGAATGCAAGCAATTGTCAGAAATAGGGATGGGCGGAACCGGATCCTAAATTAACCAGTTCTGAAGGAACAGTTTCAAGATCCGGATCCGGGTACCCGGTTCCAAAAGTATCTGGAACCGGATCCGGGTAATGAGGATCAGGATCCAAGTGCCCATTCCTAGTCAGAAAAATGAATTGTGAAATTATAAAGAAAGTATCACTTTTTGAAGATCATTTAATAAAATTTAGCTTAAGCAAACTTCACAGACGTTAGGCATCTTTCCCATACAAATGTTGTACATGAGAGTAAGCCAGAGGAAGGGCACTAATCAGCACCATATGTTACAAATGTTGTAATGTAGAAAGAGATTTTAAATTAAATATAAACACAAAATAGCTCTTCAGTAGAAAAGGGTGGGTTGATTAAGAACAAACCTGATAAACAAAAATAAATTGTTATGCAAAAATCGTGCTGGAAATGAATATAAATTGAGGACATTATTATTATTATTATGTTAGATTTGAGAAATAACTATTCAATGCTGCATCTAAAATCGCAAAAGGGGTCACACATGGGAAGCATGTATGTCTCCAAACCAATAAGAGGAGCATGAAGTATGCAGGGTTTACGGAGGGGAGCCAGCTAAAAGAGGCTGGGCATATAGCATCCTTGTATTAGTCCCATAGCGATGTTTGGCTCTTCTGTGTCTTTCTCCTCAACTGTGATCAGCAACTTTTTATCCATTCATACTCAGATGTTAATGCTACTGTTATCCATATTAGCAACCAGGAAACATGGGTGTTCATAGTATGTATAGCTCAGGAGTCTTATTAGAAAGAAGAAATAGTTTGCTATGAATGTGGGTTGCATAGGATAAACATGACAACAAGGAAGGTAGTAAATAATTGAATTTTAATTTTGTTTAATATCTTTAGGCAACTTTTGCTCAGGCTGTGTGGATGATGGTGCGAGAATTGGTGGAATGAAGAAAGTGGAAGGAAACGGGAGAACCCCGAGAAAACCAACGTACAGAGTGTTTGTCTATCACAAAACCCACATGAAATGAGCTAGAACACCCCGCACCAGAGGCGAGCACTCTACCACTTGAGTCACCGCGCCCCCAAGAATATAGTAATATTCTTTACTCGCGAAAATTATCCTTCAAAATCAGTAACTCCTTTTTATATAATGCATGTAAGTTAGGTTATCTACCTCTCAGAGATAATGGAACCTCGAGGCTTTCATCGTTTCACCATGAAATCGATATTTAAGGAGTTTGAGATAATTACTCTGAACACGAATCCATTCTTCATTGGAAATTTTCACTAGCGAGAACATTTTGCTATTATATTGCTGTCTGGTTGGTCGGGTAAACTTATTTCAGGCATTTCCTTCAATTATTTAATCGTAGCCTACGTCTGAACGGGGTGGAATATATATATATAAGAGACAAACTTCAACAATGTAATTATCATAGATAAAATTATATGTCTTGAAAGAACTAATAGACCTTAATTCTAATTTTAGAGATAGAATCCTGTTTCCTCACAAATCCTGTAATTTCTCAATAAAAGCTGAACCGTAACAGACAACAACGTAACCAATTTTATTGACTCTATCTGGCGAATGATCTACCTTTTAGAGCAAATTTATTTTTCGAAAATAAAACTCATATTGTTGCGAAGGTTAATGACTATGTCTTTAATTACTGAAGTGTCTTTTCGCCATAAACGAAAAAGAAAAAAGAGAGGAGAGGGCATTTAAATAACCCTGGACAGAATACAATCAAGCAGCCCTCCCCCAGGAAAGCAAACGACCTCTTGGAGCCCATCAACTCAGACAGCGCCATGTTTGTTCTTACAGCCTTCAAATTAAGAGGCCTAGATTATCTCAGAAATACACACACAAACAGAGAGAGAGCGCTCCGTGTTGACTTTTTGGCGGTCATTTTTATCACAAGTGCTCTTCAAATGAACGGAAAGCTATTTTCACTTAAAAGGATATCTAAGTTACATCCATGTATGAAAAGAGCAGCAGTTTCCGTTTGAGGCTACAAAAATATACAGAGGCAACGTCCTATCTCTGGTAATGGTTATTTTCTCTTTAGATAATAGGATCATCTCGATAAAGAAGTCACTTTCGAAAGAGCAAAATGCAGACAACAGATTGTAATATGACCATGAAATATTGATACTTAGAATTATCTACTGCATTTTATTTGTAATTTCATTGAACTGTTAGAAAGTCAATTTACTGGGAATACGGAAATGATGCTTACACAGCAATTAACGATATATTGCTAAGATATCAGTTGAACTATGGTACATACAGTATGTCATAGAGAGGGAAGGTTAAATTTTCTTGTCACTGAAAGAAAATAAACTGTTTGATCAGTTACGTATTATTTGTAGGATATTCTACGATTTGTCGGGTATTAAATTGTGGTTTAGTTTTCATACGATGTAACCTTTACAAGTACAGTAACAAACGATAAGGAAAATGCACCCATTTCCCGTGGTCCAGTTGGATTTCGCGAATTTCGCATTGGCACACGGATTCGATATCCTGCCAGTTGTCCTGACTAAGGTTTTCCAGAGGGTTTTCCGAGTTTCACTAGACATCGCAACTACGGTTTTCACAGCTACATCTCCCCTGTTTCCGGAAAATGATTGTCGAGGGATGCCATCCCTTACACATGACGCGCTTAGACGAACAGTTGGTAATTCAACCCAGAAAAGAAAACTGAAAAAGGTAACTTAAATTCAAACAGGGATGATGGCCTCATTCAGAAGGTATCAGCTCTGACATATATCTGCGGATACCAAAAAATTACTTGGAGTTTATTCGGGTTATAAACGATCAGTGAGAGGTATGCTATGAGGAAGATTCAGCAGAAAAATGGTTAATTATGTAATTCAAGCTAACGTCTCCGGAAAACAGATATGAGGTAAAGGTTAGAAGGTTGGTAGAGCTATCTTACCAACGACATAGACATTTGTATTAGAAGTAGAACCAAACCCTGATCTAGTGGTTACCGTCGCTGACTGCTGAACGTGGGGTTCCGGATTCGATTCCCAGCTCTGCCCAGGGATTTTTTTTCCAAAGCGAGAGGGTCTGGAACGGTGCTCACCCAGCATCGTGATGCAATTGGGGAGCTGCTGTGACTGTGGGTTGAATATGGCTGTGAATTATTATTATTACATTTATGTGAACTAAGGTGGGCCGATTTTTTTTCAGATATTGGGGTTCAAGTTGTCATCAAAAGTTGTGCATTGGTACCAAATAAAGCCATGCCAATTATGGCCGTCCTAAAACCAAATTTAACCGGACCCCTGGTCCCCTAAAGGGCCCAATCTTTTTTTTTTTTTTTTTTTTTTTTTTGCAAAACAAGTAATTAAAGTATGATACCAGTTTCCACATTTTGGGGTTCGAGTAGTTATGAAAAGTTGTCCATTTGTGCGAAATGAAGCCATGTCAAATATGGCCGGTTTTGGTCCTCAAATGTTTGTGGCCGCTTTGAAACAAAAATGTTCGCGGTCTCCGAGGCCCGGATAGATATTTTTTGATCCGGCTGTGTTTCGGCGAACAAACATAGCATTACATTCTACAACTTTTGCACGGAACTCAAACTGAAATTTCTAAAAAAAAAAGAAACTCGGCCGTTTTGCCCCCTCCCCTCGACCCCCAGAAAAAAAATTTTTAGAAATTTGAGTTTGAGTAACATGCAAAAGTTGTAGAATGTAATGTTATGTTTGTTCGCCGAAACACAACAGATCAAAAAATATCTAGCCGAACCCCGGAGACGCGAAAATTTTAGTTTGAAAACGGCCAAAACCGACCATATTTGACATGGCTTCATTTCGTACCAATGCACAACCTTTCATAACTACTCGAATCCCAACATGTGGAAACTGATATCAGATTTTTATTACTTGTTTTGCAAAGAAACATTTATTTTTTTTAGGACAGCCATAATTGGCATGATTCTATTTGCTGCCAATGCACAACTTTTGATGACGACTCGAACCCCAATATCTGAAAAAAAATATCGGCCCAACCTTGTACACACTGTCAATAATTACGTGGAGAAGTTAAATGAATAACCTGTTTAATTGTGAGTTGGTCATTTCAATGTCCTTGTGGACTTGATCCAAAGGAATACACAATATTGGTTAGTATGCAGCCTAAACCACTCGAAGGGAATACTGTCAATTACCGAGGTAACTTTGTGTTATTTTCTTTTTTGGCAATATTTCCTAATGTCAGTGAAAACCAACACTTTCATCAAAAGAAGTCAGAGACTTCCTGGAGTTGGACCAAAGGTGGTGACAAGTAAACCAAAATAACAGCCAAAGAAATCTCTGGGTATTACATTTGAGAAATAAGTGGGAAGGTGACATTTCACTTTCCCAAACACTAACAAGTGGAAAACTTAATGTGCAATAATGATTATTTATGGTTGTGCGCCGGTTTAAAGGAGATGATCTCAGTCAAGATCGGTGGACGCTGAGATCTTTCCCAGAACCTCCCGATTGCTAAGC
>JAGDQP010033920.1:0-20413 GCA_022664845.1 Lepisma saccharinum | reverse complement strand
ACTTACTAATATGTTATAAAAAGCTAATATATCATCCACTACTGCTTTCCCATGCTGTGTAAGCAAGTATATCTCCTCAATGAATTTGAACTTCGCAGCTGTTTTTGTAAGTATAACACAATGTTTAATTTATTTAGTGATTCGATGTTTCGTTTCGATGTACAGACAATTATACCCCAAGTAGCATTATGTTGAGTAAATGCGTGTAGTTGTGCAAGAGCGAAATTAAACTGAATAGTATACTGACTTGCGTACCTTGCACGGAATATCCGCTGCACTGCGCTTGTATATTGATGGGTGGTGAATTAAGACCCGCTTCGCTAGCTCTTTATACACCCTCCATTCCGAAAGAAACCGAACTTTTGAAAACAAATAGTACCACTAGTGCCATCTGTTGTAATATTTTACCGGTAGATGGCGTAGTCCCTCATTGACAACTGGTATAAATGTCATGACATTTGGATGCACGGCAACAAAGTTATTGCGTTTCAACTGTCAGTGTGTTGTGTACATCGGTCGGAAAATGAGTTTCAAACAACGAGCTGCAATTGAGTTTTGTGTTAAACTGGGTAAACCTTTTACTGAAACGCACCAAATGCTACAAAATGCATATGGTGATGAGTGTCTATCCCGTACGCAAGTTTACGAGTGGTTCAGGCGATTCAAATCGGGTAGAGAGACGCTGGATGATGACGAAAGATCAGGCCGTCCCAGAACCGGATTATCGGAAGAAAACATCGAAAAAGTGCGTGAATTCATCAAACATAACAAAAAAGCGTCGGTGAAAGTTATTGAAATGGAATTAGGCATTCCTCAAACAACCGCATACCGCATTTTGACCGAAGTTTTGGGCCTTAAGAAGGTTAATTCGCGGTTTGTACCACACAAACTCACCGAAGACCAAAAAGTTGATCGAATTGCGCATTGCAAAGGCAGTGTTAAAAGTGCTCGGCAGGATCGAAACTTCTTGAAATCGATTGTAACTGGTGACGAGACGTGGTGTTTTGAATATGAGCCCGAAACAAAGCGGCAAAGTGCTGAATGGAGAGCGCCGGATGAAGGACCACCCAAAAAAAGTTGCTTGGTGAAGTCAAAAGTTAAGGTGATGCTGATTTGTTTTTACGATTCAAAAGGAATTATCCACAAAGAATTTGTTCAGCCCGGCCAGACAGTCACTGGAGAGTTTTACTTGGGCGTCATGAAGCGTTTGCTGGCAAGAATTCGTCGTATTCGGCCCGAATATCGAGAAATCGGCAGTTGGACTCTTTTGGACGATAATGCACCATCACATCGTTCGCGACTTGTAACTGAATTTTTGGTCAAAAATCACATTATTCGTTTGCATCATCCGCCCTATTCACCAGATCTCGCTCCGTGCGATTTCTATCTGTTCCCGAAACTGCATTTGGCGATGAAAGGAAAGTGGCACGCATCGATTGAAGCCATTGAGAAGGCGACGACCGCCGTCCTAAAGACCATTCCAATAAAGGACATGGAGAAGTCGTTTGACAACTTGTTGGAGCGTGCAAATATGTGTGTCGATGCAGAAGGGGAATACATTGATTAATAAAAATGATTTGTTCCAAAATGTACATTGTTTTTTTGTTTTTTTAAAAAGTTCGGTTTCTTTTGGAATGGAGGGTGTATAATGCAAACATTTTGTAAATTAAAATGATTTAAATATTCAACGTGGTTTCTTAAATAAATATATTAGTCAGCTAAAATATATACCGGGTGTGTATCAATACAAATTTATATCAAATAAATATTTTGATATGAAAGAATAAGTTGCATATATACAAAGAATTACTTGTCTGAATATTTTTAATATTTTCGTGCTGACGTTACAGACTTTGAAGCTTGGTGTTTTTTTATTTCGAATTTCTTTTATTTGTAAGATAAATCCATACTTCAAATAATGAATAAAATTCTTGGGAAATGTATATACTCCACGGTACATCCGACTTCTGTGGTTGGTATTAAAAGTGTGTCACTAAAACTGTCTAAGCATTCAAAACTAAATACCAATTCACATTTCGTGTTTAAAACACAACTATTTGTTGTTTTTTTTAAATATGCTTAGTTAAAGAAATATTTCAAAACTTTTTGGCCCAGCTTAAAAGCAAATAATACTGTTTTGGCCATAAATGAGCCACTTACTTAAGCGTAGAATCACTTGAAAAGATTGGGTTTAAATTGCAGTTATATTAGTTACAGAGTTTCCATTTAATCAACTCACAATGGGACTACCCCAAGTGTTACAAACCGATTGAAAACAAATTTGATGTATGAACAGGGCACACCCCAGAACGAAAAAATATGGTGGCAAAAAATGCTCCAATAACCCCTTGTGATATTTAGGCCCCCTAGTCGAATGACCATGTCATCAATATTCCCAGGTCAAACAGCTAAAGCTAGAAACACAGAGCCAATACGCTGAGGCTAGAAACACCAAATGGGGTATAAATGTTGACTATCATGAGAAGGTTAATAAGAAATAAATTTTGAAAAAGTAATGCCGATGTAATTCTAGTACTGATGATTGTGAGTCTCAGGGTGCTAATGGCGAAACTGCTTTCTTCACAATGATAATTTCGTTCGGGGTTATCTTCCACTAGCCTTTGGACTGCAAGACAGCAGTTCTGGTTTTATTGCACCCGGAATTTTCCGTTGCCCGCCATAACTTGACGGCATTCCCCAATCCGCCACCTGAGGAGGCGCCTGATGGGAGACCCGTAACTTCGACACGGTTATTTTAGTTTATATTTAAATAAATAGCTAATAACGTCAAGTTCCATATACCCCACAATCCATAATACATATTTGGTTTTCGTTTTAACCCAGCGTTTCTTCTAATCGAATTAGTCTGAAGTATGTAATTTATTGCTGAGGCATACACCTGGAATTAAAACTCGCGAAAGGTGAGCTAACTCCAAAGATATAAAATAGGAAACAAAAATAAGTAAATTTTGATTGCGGAATTTTTCAAGGAAATTAAGACGCATTACAACACTAGTATGTTTGTTTACTGCAAGGCCTAACTGATTAACTAAGAATATTCACTGATCGTGGGTATTGCTTTTGATACTTACAATTAAGTAAATTTCTTTAGTTATCAAATTAAATCAAGTTTATCAGAGACTAAAATGAAATCTATGATAAATAGCTTGTGACTCCGCGTGTGACATTTCAACCATTAATTTTCGTGTTTAGTATATGATTGGTTATAGCTAGGGAACAAAAACAGAGTTAAATTGCCTAGTTCTTCACTTAAATAAACAGGAGCGTTATGCTTAAATCCAATATCTCATTTTTCGGCTAAAATTGCAGAATCTAAGAGTGATAGATCTTAAAATAAAACTTTGGAAGAAGATAAGCTTTGGTGCGCTTACGTCAATATTATTCATACAGTTTCTTTCTACTTGCAGTCGTTTAACGTCAGGTTTAACGTAATACCTGATTCAACTCATATCTTTTAATTTTCTTCCTTTTGATTGTAAGAGAGTTATTTGATGTGAAGGGAATATAATTGACCTGCAAATAGTTGAGATTTGAATTTCATTGAGAACATACGGAATACATATATGCTTCGAATTTATTCTTCCCTTATCAAGGTCAAAGATGTTCGTGTTTAGTACTGACAGAGTACATGTGTAGGAAAGAGCAAATTATTGCTTTTGATACGTGTATATTAAGAAATGAGCTTACAGCTAAGAAGTGTTTTTATTTCATTTTTCAAGTAATGAGTCCCGTAATTTGCCGAATACTGCGCATTATTTATTACATCTAAAGCATTTTTTGAGCTGAGGGCTTGTCTTTTTTTTGGAATTGAAGCAAGACATTAGAAAGGTTTTACTGTGGATGTTGTCTCTTGTTCATGTATATGAGAATGACATATTCGGACGGTAACAAATTCTGTGACAGGTTTATTCTGTCAGTATGCAGCTGTAAACTTGCAGGAATTACTTACTTTTAATCTATGCAGTTCTTGTATTTTTTTAAATTTAAATTTACGTGTTAATTTCTGAAAGAAGATAGTATTCCTTTCATTGATGTCCCTAAGATGCTGTAGTGTAATGCAGCAATGGAGGAGGTTCCTCAAAATTGCCCAAGAACTTGATATAAATACTGGAATTTCATAGAGCATTATAAAATAAATAAGTGTCGATGTCATTAACGCATTGTATGCTCTATCTTTGTTATGTGAGCTCTCAAAGGTTCATGAGAAAGGATTTTAAGATTTACAGGTAAATTTGAATATTTGGCATCTTGTATTGTCCCTGGCCACATGAGTTGCCAAATCAATCACGTAAAGAAACAATCATGTCGAACTTACTATACGCTAAAGGTTTTCGAAACCAAAGAATAAACCGTTGACAAAAAAAAAGGCAATGTACGTCCGTTTGGTGTCACATCTAGTTTTCCTAACTATTATGTAGTAGTTCTTCGCTTTAGATAAAAGATGGAGCTAGTGTCTCTTTTTGACTCTTGTGTCTACATAAGGCGCCCACTTGTGTTGTGTGGCGCGCGATGTGTGTATAATGTGTACATTCGTTGCATTTTAGCGTGGTGCGTTGTGTGATCGGTGCAGAAATGCAGCAGAAACTTATGTTTTTTTGTTTAATATATTTTTGTTAGAACAAAATGACAAACATGTATTTGGTTGAATTTATTAATTGGTCCTCCAGGGCTGGATATACACAAAAAATAAAGTGAACAATTGGGGACATTCTCTGAATATAAATAGTCATTCGTTGTGTCGGGCAAGTGGTAGAACATTTATAACGGACGTTTGTGTTTGCATAAAGAGTCGTGTTTGATTGCAGTAGTTATTAATGTGCCTTTCAATCTCTCTGAGGCCAAATTTTGTGTCACTGTGAAATGTTCAACATGCATCAATTGCTTTCCAAAAACCAGTTTCAAAACGCGAAGTTACGGTCCTTCAGAATGAAGCTAATACTTTATCGCAGGAGAATGATGCAAGTTCCCTGTCCATTCAAAAAGCAAAATAATTGAGTGAGAACTGCAAATAGTTGTTGATTACTCTAGCAAAAGGATAAGATAACGTGCAGTTTCAGGCCTACGATACCGAAGTAAGGGAAGCGGAAGATGTTGTTTATTCCACTACGCATAAATTCCACAAAGTTAAGGAAGACGTTCATAAATTGGATCAGGTTGCCAATCCACAGGGTGATTTCGAACTAGCTGAACACAAGTAACCGACGTTCATCGGCAATTTACAGGGTTGGCTTTCGTTTAATGATCTATTTACTTACAGCTAACCTTCTTAACATCTCTTCCTTAAGCATCGCACAAAAGTTACAATACCAGAAGTCAGGTTTAGTAGCTGAACCTGTAGCCTTACTATAATCAATGGCAGTGACAGATACAAATTATATTGAAACGTGGAAGTTACTTAACCAGATATACCACAGCAAACGTGAGATCGTGTTCGATACTTTAAAAAGATTAATGCATCAAGTCCCTATTCAACAGGAAGCAGCTGTGGCCCTACGTAAATGAATAAACACAACTAGTGAATGTGTATACATTTTGCTTGTGTTGGAACTACCTGTCAAACACTGGGATGCTATTTTAATTTACCATGCAACAAGCAAATTAAAGAGTGTTTCCAGGCAACAGTGGGAACTTGCATTGAAAGATTCCGAACTACCATCGCTCGCCGTGCTAATCCAATTCTTAGACCACCGTGCCCGAGCGCTCACTGTGTCTGCCTGTGGTGCAAGTGAGACGCGTCACTGAGTCCGGGTCAAATCGCTCCGAAAAAAGAGTGCGACTTCCACTATCGTCAGCTTCGCGGAAATCCGATACGAAAGTGTAGCGAACTACAAGATGTACATAAGTACACAGATTTTCAACATATGTATGTGAAAGAGAAGGATGATTTTGTGAAGGCTAAAAAGTTATTCTTTAATTGTTTGAAGGCAGGACATCTCATATCAACTCTGGTTCTACGAAGTGTCTAGGAATCAAAAATGCATCACACGTTTTTATATTTCTAATTAAAAGCTGGAAGGGTCCCATCATCTCAAGAACAAAGAGCAGCAGTTTCGTCTCTTTTTCTTTTTGACAAGAAAACTCTGGCCCGGGTTCTGGTAAGCACCTCAATTATATAAGTGAAGGATACAAAGGGTGTCTCACATCCATTTCGGGCACTTTTAGATTCAACCTCGCAATCAAGTTTAGCATCTGTGAGTCGTGTATTCAAAAAAAAAAAAACTTCGCCTTCACACGGATAGGGTGAATGTTAGCATTGCAAGCAGTCTAACTAAAGGTGTAGGTACATCATGGGGGATAGTGAGTCTCGATTTTCACTCTGTGGGGAATTTGACGGTGAAACATCTGTCACAATAGCAGTCGTGGTACCAAAAGTAACGGGAAATCTTCCTACAGTTACCATACCCAATATGTATGAGTTGGCTCACCTTCATAATCTAAAGTTGATCAAAGTAACGTTTGGTGTTTCTGTTAGATTTTGTTAGAAGCAGATGCTTTTCGTCACCTTAGTTGTAAATGCGTTGGTTCTTTTGGGACGCTAACAGCTCTTCAAACCGTGTTAGGGTGGGTTCCCTCAGGCAATGTAAATTTGACGTGGAATATGAACACTATCGTTACTTATCTGTCTGCTTATGGAATAGAGTCAACTTTGCGCAGGTTTTGGGAACTTGAAGAACTACCAGAAAACAACGTAAGGTGAATTGAGGAAACTCACTGTGAAGAGAATTTCGCAGCTACCCATAGCAGGAATGCTGAAGGAAGATACATGGTGAAATTAGCTTTTAAGACAATAGCGCCAAATTAGGAACATCTCGCAGTTTGGCAGTAAATCTTTTGAAACAAGGGCAACGTAAACTAGCGCGAAATTATGCAGTTCGAGAAGAATGCAATGCCTTTATGGATGAGTACTTGCAATTGGAATACATCAAAATAATGCCAACAAAAGTGAGTGTATCAGAGTTTTATTGTTATTACCTTCCCCATCATGCTGTTTTGAAAGATAGCAGCACCACCGTTCGATTCTAGTGCGCGGACTAGCACCAGCATGTTTCTGACTTAAAAAACTAATGGTGTGCCCTAAGTTACAATAGGACATCTTTTCCTTGCTGATTCATTTCAGAGTTCATCTTGCACAATTGTATGCATAGAAAAGATGTACAGGCAAATTGTAGTGCATAAAAGTGATCGCGATTATCAACAAATAATTTGGCGTGATCTCACAGAACAAACACAACAAGAATATTGACTGTGTATGGGACGTTCGGAATGACAAGTAGTCCATGCATTGCCACAAAATGTTTAAAACAAGTGGTAACTGATGAAGATGATAATTTTCCAAAAGCAGCCACAAGGAGCATCGCAAGATTTCTTTGTCGATGCCTTGATTTCTGGTGCAAATTCGGAGCATTAAGCAAGCTAACTTCAACAACTTATCAGTTGCATGCGTAAATGTGGATTCGAGTTGCGCAAGCAGGATTCCAGCGAACCGGATCTATTAAATATCGTCGCACATGTGCGAAGTCAAACTAGTCAAACTATATGTGAACATGGATGAAAACGACGTAGTGAAAACTCATGTGTCCTGCAAGTGATGAATTCGGTTTCAAGGTTCACCTTACGTGACAGCGTGACGTCATTAAAAAGCGCACATTGCTATCTGATCTAACTTGTACGATCCACTGGGATGGCTTTCGCCGGTGACAGTCAAGGCTAAGGCTCTCTTACAAGTTGGTTGGGATGACCAATTATTGTGAGACAGAGGTGACATC
This sequence comes from Lepisma saccharinum, assembly GCA_022664845.1. Lineage (NCBI taxonomy): Eukaryota > Metazoa > Arthropoda > Insecta > Zygentoma > Lepismatidae > Lepisma > Lepisma saccharinum. The sequence continues at coordinate 12,626 of JAGDQP010033920.1, read as the reverse complement.
GGTGACACAAATTGTCAATGTTGCGAGAAGTCACAATTTAGCGCTTCCTGGTGCCGCCAAGTGTTGTGAAATGTCAATTATTTGGCTTCTGTGAGGCATCCGAACGTCGCTATGCCGCTGCGGCGTATTTAACGAGATAATACAAAGACGGGAGTGTAGACATACATTTATTGGCCACAAAACCTAAAGTGGCACGAATCAAAACTCAAACATTTCCTAGGTTAGAACTGTGCGCTGCCGTTCTTCTAGCAAAATTACTTAATAGCGTGTACAGATCGTGGCTGATCGAAGTAGAGGGAATGATTGCCTGGGCATACTCTATAATTGTTCTTTCTAAGTTGAATTCTGCAACAGGTAAGTGGAAGATATATGTGGCAAATAGAGTGTCTCAAATACAAACAACTCCTCCAAACTTAGAATGTATCATGTCAGCAACAGTGACAGTGCAGTTGATGTAGCGTCCCCTGGTGCTTATCCAAGTGCCTTAATAACTCACAAGCTGTGGTGGAAGGCTCCAACATTGTTGCAAGAGCCAGTGTTGCCACTTTTGCAGCCTATACAACAAGATCCAGCAAATAAGGAAGAAGAAAGTAAACAATCTGTAATCGCATTGCGTTCTGCGAAGCCTGATGAATTAGTGAGCAAGTTCTCATCATTAACAAAACTTCAGCGAGTGGTAGCATTGTGCAGACGATTGTTACACAATTGTAAGAGCAAGGAAGAAATGCGCAGTTGAAAAGCAATGACAAGTCAGTGCTTAAACTCAGTTGAGCTCTTACGTGTATAGTGAAACAGGTTCTACAGGAGGTGCTTGAGTTACATCTTCGGGCCTTAGAACAGGAAAAACCGCTTTCATCCAGAAGCCGTTTGATTCAGTTAGTATCTTTTATTGACAAGGAAGTACTGTTGCAGGTATGTGGCAGATTACAAAACGCTTGTGTCACTCCAGATAGAAAACACCAAAGAGGCACAAATTTCCCGAGCTCGTGGTACACAATGAGCATGTGAACACGCTTCACGGAGATCTTTGTGCTAGCAGGTACTGGATTATCAGTGCGATAAATTTAGTGCGCGCTACAAATAGGAAGCGTATTACTTGTCATCGTTGTAGTACAAATATCATATCTCAAATCATGGGAAACTTACCAGTCGGTGATGTATGACAACTTCCTTCCTGAGGACATTTAAACATTTCGTAGCAAGACGAAACAAGCCGTATGATATGTACAGTGATTGCAGTACGACATCTGTGGGGCCAAACCAGGAAAGAAATGTTGAAATCTATTGCCCATAGCAAGGATAATCGTACAACATCTGCATATGTTTTTAATAACGGGATAAACTGGCATTTCAATCCTGCAACCAGTCCTCACTTTGGTGGCACCTGGGAAATTAGGGAACCATAACCTAAAACGAATTGTAGGTAAGGTGACGTTGACGTACGAAGTAATGTACATCACTCTTACGCAAGGTGAGGTTTGCCTAAATTCTCGTCCGTTCCATGCTCTATCAACTAATGAGAACAATCTTACAGCTCTCACCCTAGCTGATTTCTTATTTGGTGATACACTCATATCCGTACCCACTCAAGATTGCACGTGTAACAAATTAAACACTTTATCTAGATGCCAGCTCACCCAAGTAGTGGTGCAACATTTCTGGAAAAGATGATCCAAAGAATATTTGACATCATTACAGCAGCGATCAAAGTGACCAACAGTGCAGAATAACATCACCATTGGTGATCTTGCTCTACTGAAGGAAGATAACAAATCCTACTCAACAGTGGAAGTTAGTCAGCGTCAAAAGTGTTCATCTTAATCCAGACCAAAAAGTGTGAATTGTCACCGTGTTTACTAAGGATGGGGAGCACGAACATCTTATAGTAAATCTTACAGTCTTACGTGTGGAGAGCTAGCTCAAATTCGTGCAATACAGCACTAGTGAAAATAAAAATTATTTTGTTTTATATTGGATTTATATGAATGGGAATATTTCAACGGGGGAAATATGTATACGACAGTTTGGTGTCAATTCTGGTACTTCTAATTAATCTGTAGTAGTTCTCCGCTTTAGATAAAAGATGAAGCTACTGGATGCGTTTTCTGGCGGGTGCGTTTACATAAGGCACCCACTTGTCTTGTTGTGTAGCGCGCGTATTGTATATAAGTGAGTAATGTGCCTGCTCGTTGCTTTTTAGCGTGGTGCATTGTTTGATCGTTGCAGAAAGGCAAGTATTTTTTTCACGAAACACTTGATCTTGGCCCCGTTTAAGGAGAGCCCACATGGAAACAGTGCGGAATAGAAAGTAAACAACACTTGTGCGTAAAAATCACTTTTGGTTCGCCCACCGCTAACCACAGGCTGCGTCCCCCGCGGTTCACGCCGCCAAGCTACATTCGGACGCACCTTGATCGCATTGAACAGCTTGCTTCGCCCGGTGTGCATCTTACCCTGGTGGGTATATATACATCCTAGTAGCTAAACTCCACGTTACCATAGTAACTTTTTGGTCACTAATTTTATACAGTCTACGAAAAATGAAAGAAAGCAATTATTAATAATAAATTTGAACTTACAAAAATACACTTTAAAAGAAAAAAAGTATAACTCCCTCCGGGATTTCAACCCGGGACTCTGGGCAAATTTCTCCATGCCATAACCACAAGATCAAGCTGCCAGTTACCAAATAAACAATTGAGGGTGTTACTTATCGTTCGAGCTCTGCGCTAGAAGTGGGCTAAGCCTTCTCTCCATATAAGCTCTCTTTAGACGGTAGCCAGGTAATCAGTTAGTAAAAAAATCAACGAAAAGCAACAGAAATTCAAGTTTGTTTTGTTTTATGTATTTTAGATAGAACAGAATGACAGACAGTCATTTGGGGCATTCCATTCAGACAATAATATATGTTTGTATGAGCTGTATTTATGATATTTTTTCACGATTTTCATTTACTTATAATCCCTTGATTTTCTGTTTTCCAGTTCTTTTAGTTTTCTGGGTGTGGTTGTTGTACATAAAGTGCGATGCATTAGGATTAAATGAAATAAATGAAGAAGAATGCACTGAGGAAAACATTTAAGTTGTATTTTCATATCAGGAATAATAGAAATGTATATAAGAATACATCCATTCCAAAAATAAATAAATTTGAGTTTCAGAATAATTCGGTTGCTTTATTATTTAAACACTGTATTCGTATAAGGAAATAAACAAAAACATTTTTGTCAAATTAATTTTACGTTAATTTAAATAAAGGAAATAATCTACAAGGAAGATTATTAGGAAACAAATAAATAGCTTACATCGAAAGGAAGTTCAACATATTATTTTTTTTTAATCTGCATTTTTAGCTGGATAATTTGTTGTTAAAATGAAGTAAAATTGTAAATATTTAGTGATATTTTAAAATAACTCCAAACGAGAAACTCATTATGTATTTATACTACTGACCGGCCGGAATTATTCCAAGGATGCAATATTAAGGACACGTGTGTGTTTGCATTTACTACATCCTGAGGAACCAAGACCAGTAACACATCAACAGAGTGGGGGACTTTTGCAGTGAGGAACTTTTCACCATTCCCCAGGTTGTAATCGCAATTTTTTCATGAGCCTCAGCTCACGCTGATTCTAAGTATATACGAATTACGTGATTCCCCATTTGTAGCAAATACAAGTGGAAAGTCACATGCCTGTGCTAACATTTCAGAAGAGAGTGTGAACTGGTGTTTCCAAAAAGACGCCAACACCATCTACTTGTGTTAGCTTTGCAACGAGCAGAGTTAGCTGTAAGTTACCAGGATTGTAATGTTAAAAATCAGCTTAGGTTCCCCAGAATGTAGGATTATATTTACACATGGTGAGGCACGAGAAGATGTGAGTTCCTCACTTTGTACTGTTCAAAGTATCTGCGCTGGACTGTCTTTGGGTTAGAAAAACCTACCTAATGCCTGATTCTTTCAAGTTTTTACTAACGCTGCTGCAGATATCGAGAAACAAACTACATCCTCGACTGAGGTATAACTACCGAAGCCACACCTTCAGTTTGTGCATAGTTTGCAAGCTGTGGTAAGCAAGAGAGAAAGTGTACGGCATCCCTCTCTCTCTCTGCCTCTTTCTCTCTTCCCTTATCTGTATACGTGCTATGTGCGTGGGGTGTTTAGTATGGTTTACCCAGCCATCCCTCCTTTCCTAATAATGTAAGTTTAAAGTTCTTGATACTTTTAGCTGAACTTCAAAATATATGTTTAATTCTTTTTCACAAGTTATCAAAGTGGAAAAACCTTAAATACGAGCGGTCTTCAGGGACTTGAGAGAGACAAACCCAAAAGCAAAATAAATTCATAAGGACTTACTACAATCTTCTTCATCATACAGTATTGCTGCTAGATGGTAGAATTAGTTCAAATGAGACAGAGTCCTGTAGGTAGTCTACAATAAGCAGTCACGATACAAAAAGCATTAACAACGTGATACGAAAATTAACAAGTTTATCCACGAAATATTTGACAAACAATACATGCATGACGTAAACGCAAGCACAATTGATTCCCCAAATCCTGCTTCCTGATCAGAAGCAGATTCGACTGAATTGTTCAAGGGAACGTTTAGCCAGGTATCGAGATCTATAGGAGATCCCAGATTCAGCATGAAGGACGAAACATTCGTATAATCCTTCGACCTAGAAAACAAATAAAGCTCTATGCAGTGAAATACACCTCCTATCCCATTCCAGCGGAATCAAAGGTTCAAATTTAATTGAGAAAAGTATAGAGAGATTCGTGTGAGATTCCAAGGGATACTGCAGGTATATTACCTGGAACATTGACCCACCATTACAAGTTAATACCGTGCCAAGCTAATTTCCAACGTTAACCCTAGCATTACCGACGTGTTTTTGGGTCGCATTAATTGCAAAGGGGCCTCTGAAGCATCACATAGTTTGTTTCTATTTTATTATGATGTTTATGATAAGTAGTGTTGCTAACTGTATCTATAGAGTTGCGTACGTGATATTTTTTTCTATTTATATAAGTTACTATGGTATATTTCTTATACTTATTTTTATAGACAAACAAACGATAAGACCAAAAGCACCTTAGTACAGTATAGTACATTCACGAAGGCACATTCATACCACATTTCATTAGATATATCATATCATGTTTCATATATAACATTTACAGTATTCTGCGAATAGACCCTTACTGGGGGGGGGGGGGGCTTCGAAGACCACAACGCATTATTTAAATTATAATTGGAATAAGACAAGCAACGAAAATGAAGCAAGTACGCTGTATCAAAATAGGTTGAAACCTGATAATATCAGTTTTTCTTTGATTTTTTTGTCGAACTAGAAAAAATAAAAAAATGGGCCTCAATAATGTTAGGGTTACAAAAGGAACAAGAGGAGGAAAATGTAAGTTTCTTGTACCAGATCAACCGTCGCGTTTATAAGTCATATTACGATAGTTGTCATTCATGCTGCTGGATCTGAATTCGTGGATCAACTTCACTATTCACTTGACAAGCACACTATGTGATTCCCCAAGCAACATCCATTTGCTTTGCACTTAACAAACGTAAACAGAAAATTTGGGATTAGAATATCGTCATGCATGCTGTCACTGTATGGTTTCGCGTATTTATCTGGTAGCAGTACAAATTAGAAGTTTATCTTGTGTCACTTATAATAACGTAGTGCTCTTGTAATTTCTTTCTTTAAATCGACCTTATTTACATTTTATCTTTATAGCTCCCCCTCACCCCTCACTTGACACGTTATTTCTTAAAATTATGAACATAATAGTTTCCTTCTAACTACTTTACTTTCGCAAAAGTTCCCACATAATAACAAAGAAACAAACAAAACATGGAAAAACATTTTAAAAGAATACACAAACAAGTGATTTAAAATTAACTTCACAGATTAATAGCCAAATCACTAAAATCTTGGGAGTGTGTAGTCACTTGAATGCACCCTTTGACTAACCTGATTTGAGCAAACCAAGGATGTTTTAATAGAAGATATGCGATTTCTTCAAGTAAGGAAGTTTACTAATAACAGACAAGAAAGTCGACAGCATTGATTTCCAATTACATATTTGTACATCGTAATCACTAAATTTTACTCTGCATAACCACTATGGTATTTGTATATATAAATGAACTTTTAAATAGAAATGCAATAGAAATTATCGCCGTTACCAACACGCTAAAGTGGGTTTTTCTTGTACTAATTGGGAGAAAAAGCCGGGAGCAGCGCTGACTTCTTTATAATGGAGTTGGAAACGCATGGCCGAAGGTGTACTTGGGAGTGTATGTTAAAATAGTATCGCTGATGGTGTTCGAAATAAGATTGTGTCTTAATTATGAGTATTAGATCACATTGTCGAATGTGTAACAAACAGTAGTTTACCCTCTGCAGAAATTCCGTTAATTTACCTATAATATTTTTCGAATTCCCTGAGTGTATGAGAATTTGCATATCAATCCGTCAGGTGTTATATGGCCTCTTTTGTGTGGCTTATTTGGTTCATTGGTTAATTTACTGGGCTTTTATGAAGAAACCAGTATTATACATTGCAGAAATTCTAATGAAATGGCTGAAAATGAAATTTAATTTAATTTAGGTGCACGAAACCATGTGCATCAGCGTCCGTTATTGACCGATGCAATCTTAGGTAAGGTATGTTTTGCAGCCTTAAGCTGAGTTTGATATATATAATTACTCCTTTAGTATCTCAGCTATTATGTTCTTATAAAGGGGTGAATGATTTAATTCTGATTTTCCCCATTTTTTCTGTGGACTTTCAAATTTATAGGCCGTAGTTAGAGAACTCATACATTAATTGGATCCGATAATATTATTTGGAATATTCAATTGTTTTCTTACTTATATATTGGTTTCTGCGAGTCAATGCTACTCGGTTTCAGAGATTAATTGGATTCAAACCTATTTATGTTGAGATCGTACCTCTTGACTACGTCACGGCATGCAGTGTATGCCCATTAGAATTATAGTCGGCTTAATTATAACTGCAGGGGTTAACGAGTGTGTGCGTACTATATTATAATAAGAGAGCAGAACTGTTTGTTTTTTTATCTAACGTTTGTTTACTTTTGACTTATTTAATGTGTATATTATGTCGAATGAAATCTATTCCCAGTATTTGAATGCACAGTTGTTTTCGGAACGACGGTTCCCTCTTATCACACCATTTTGTACATGGGCATTAGTTTTTGGATTGTTATAAAATATTATTTGAATTCCAATCCTTTCATTTCAACTGATCGGTCGTTCTCTATAGTCATTAAGATTTTTGGATGTATTTACGCGAGTCAAGTTAAAGGAACGATGCATCTTTATAGGCCTGATGTGGGTAAGTGTGTGTGTGTACGTATGAATAATACTCACTGTTTACCAGACCAGAAATTGTGTTGGGCTCTTAACCGAGTCCTGTACTATTGTGATTCCAAAAAAGATATTGACTGGTCTGTGGGATTGGATCCCAGATCTATTTTGTGTCCCCCCCCCCTGAAACATAAACATTTCTTAGCCTGGCTCTCCACTCCACTTAGCCTGGAAATTTCACTTCATATATGATTATGGACATAATTAACTAGCATTGATACCGTCCATCTGTTAGAAGCGAAACTGCAAATAAGGTGTAGCTGTACTACCAACCACTTAGAAAAATATTTAGTACAGGGTCGTTTTTTATCGCATTTTGTCAATTGAAATATATACAAAGAAAATATATTTAAATATGAATATTATTAAATGTATAAGCTGAGTGATAACACGTGAAGCTTGGAGCTATGATAGTTTGCTCGTTCCGCAATTGGGAAGATCTGGGTTGGAATATTTGAAACGCCGGTCCTAAAAAAAAAATCCTGACCTACAGAAAATGACGGGATGGTACTTTATCGCCACGGCCGCTTCCATACTCTACTCTTTGGATATATAATAATAAAATTTAAAATTGTATAAATATATTTCTTCAACAACTTTATATTACAGACATGTCAACTCTCACGCAAAATGCGTGAGAAACTAAAAATTATGTGAGACATTCTGTATTTTAGAAGAGTTAACGTTTTTGTTCTGTGGTTTAACGTTTGTGTTGTAATTCTTTAGCATGTTTTTTTTTTAGTTTCTCAGTAAGTTCCCGCATTTCCTTCCTTCCAGATTGGCAACTCTGCCGCCTTCGAACTTTTCTAGGTTGGCATGTCTGATATTGTCCAATAGGCCCACATATGTCGGTTCAAACATGCGATAGTTTCTGGTGATTTATGTTCTGTAGCTGAGAAAAATAAGATTGAAAAGTTATGTATATAATTATTTCCTCTCCGAAAGAGGAAAAATGATACCGCCATTTTCTTGTATGTTATTAATTACAATTATAGGCAATCTCTCGAGAATGTACACTATACATGGGCATACATTTTATTTAATGCTGAAGTAGGAGTCTATTTTTTATTCCGATACGCTTTCAAATCGATGACCGAAGTAGTCGCATAACCAAAGGAATTAGGCCAGCGCATCCAAAGTCGCGCGTTTGAATCCCGCCTTGGGCATGTATGTTTATGGATGTTTATGCATTGTATTCGTATAATCGTGACGGGCAGAAGTTGAAAGTCACTAAATTTGCCCATCATGCAATTATGATGCTTCAGTATTTAAGTATAACTCGAGGGATATGTCTTTCTGCGTTTCTCATTTCACTATAATAGCAATAATTATCAAAATTTTATTTTTAATCTTTTCGAATACAATCAAAAAGTAATTATACCTGGGTACAAGCAACAAAATTAAACGATGAAAAAGTAAATAAGGAAAGAAGATGCCGTGGTCAAAACGAACGTACTATCCGGTAGTTGTTTTGAAACACTGATGAAGAAAAAGGAAAATTTGCACTTACGGTGGTCTGTCCTGAGATTTCGATTTAATAGATCCGCTTTTGGTATCAGCACATTACCATGGCTCCACGGTGCTCGGTTTATAATAATAATTAATGATAATAATAATGTGTGTATGTATTTATTTACATGCTACTAACAGCTTGATAAGCTAATATAGCACGGCGGGAATACATAAAAGTGCAGGAAAGAATAAATAATAATAATAGCAATAATAATAATAATAATGTATTTTCAGTAACATTATGACTGGTTTAAAAATAAAACAAATACGAGTGAAATATAGCAAGGAAGATAAATGTCTCAAATACTAATTCATTGATTCAAAATACCCAAATGTTCTTCAGTGACACGTTAACATTATTTTAGTTACTGTAATCTTGTACAAAGATTGGGTTTAACTAGTAAAAAGACAATTTCTTTAGGTTTAGATCAAGAGATGTCAGGCATGCGGTGCGTATCATTAATTGTAAATGTTTTCATAATTATTTGTTTAGATTTAAGCTTTTGTTCGGATTTGTGTTTGAAAATTACACAAATTTCATTTTAGTATCCTTCCAAAGGAAATCGTTCTATATTAATACCGTTAATACAGAAAATTATTAGATTCCACATAGTAAATTGCAGGGTCTGTTCATCTAAACTTCGGAGTGCGCTCGTGTCCCTTCGGAAACCACGCATCCTTTACGTCACAGACGGATAGCGCATAGGATATTTCTTAAGAGGTGGTGAGAAATAATTTATTGTGGCTTTCTGGATAGGAATTTTTTGATAAACCAAAAAACTGTTATAATCTACGCTATATTGCCTATAATATGAGACAGATTTGGTTTCAATAGCTACAGTACTTTCAGAGCTACGGCTCTGAGTTGGATAGTGAATTTTTTATCCTTAAATAATTTATTATGGCTGTTTGGATGGGAATTTTTTGATATAATAAGGAATAAGAGTATATAAATTCAGTAGCCTTACCACATATATCTATATAAGGAAAAAATGCGGTATAAAAGATAAATTTTTGCTTGTAATGAAATTTCCACTCCTTTCAAAATTCCTAGTATCGTATGTTTTCCTTGTACGGACAAGATTATTTTGATTAACAGTAAACCTACCAGACATCTCTATGAAATGTGATGCTTCAGAAATAACATTTCAGTAGTTATTTCAGATTTTCTTTTTACTCAAAGCGATGTGACTAAGAAAATAATAAAAAAATATTTTTTTTAAAAACAATATCTATTAAAAAGTGAAAAAATATTTTTTATGCATGACTAAAAAGAAAGGCATGCTGTGCGCTCTAATATACAGTCACTTAATAAGTTCTTGAATTGGCGCACCCCATGCTTTTCTTTTTAGCCATTCATAACCAAAATTATTTTTCACATTTTAGTACGAATTGTATAAGAAAAGTGTGTCTTTATTTTTTAGTTATTTCTGTGTTCGTATAGTTTCTCTCAAGCTAATGTTTCCTGACCCAAATCATAAAGCGTTCTGCAACCAGTCAAACGACAGATCGTTGCAGGTTAGTACCAGGCTGTCCCAGAAGTCTTGCACCATCAGCACACTGACTGAGGTAAAACTGTGGGAGGATAGGTGGCGCCACCAGTGAAAACTGTTGGCAGGCATAGAGGATAGGTTCGTGGGATTAAGTGAAGGGAAGTACTGCGTGTGTAGCGAGTGTTCCCGGAAAGGCAAATAGGGCAACATGAGTGAGGACCAAATTGCAATTCGAACTGTGCTACGATTTTTATGGCAAAAAAGACTAACTGCAAACGCTGCTGCGGAGGTAATTTTTCGTGTAGAGAACGAAACAGTACTGGAGCGATCGACAGCTTCCCGTTGGTTCAAAAAAATTACTTCGGGTAATTTAAGCCTCGCGGACAAGCCCCGCAAGGGTAGACCTCCGATGGACATTAACGGCCCTGTGCAAGATGCTGTGAGTGCTCAACCTCAATCGTGTACACGTGTGTTAGCAAGAGTGGTTGGGGCATTCAAATCGACAGTAAACCGTCGCTTGCATGACATGGATTACGCCAATAAACAGCCCCGACAAAGTCCTCATGAGCTGGCAGAGGAGCAGGCCCAGCGCAGAGTGGCAATGTGCCAGACTTCGTTAAAAAAAACACGTGATCTTCGTTTCTGGAAGAGAATTGTGACAGGCGATTAGAATTAGGTGTTTATGAAAAACCCTGACACACGGAAACAGTGGGTGAAAAAAGGACAGGAAGCCCTTGCCAATGTGAAACAGGTCTGATTTGGGAGAAAAGCTCATGTTGTGTGTTTGGTGGAATATTGACGGGATAATTCATTTTGAGTTTGTTCCCGAGTGTCGTGCTGTAACAGATGAACTGTATTCTGAACAATTACGCCAAGCATATGCCATTTTGAATAAGAAATATCCGGCATTAACGAGGAGGAAGAGGTTATTGCTGCAAATTGTACAGTATGATTTATTACGAAGTTTTTATATAGATTCGAGCACTAATGAACGTTTTTAGATTTCGTTGTATCTCCTAACAATATTCAAAAATACATACTGTGAAAAGGATATATAAATCTATTCAGATTTCCTGACTAAGTTATCGTAAACACATGACATACAAGTTTCATGAAGGAAATAGCAATCAGTTTGAAGAATGCTATTCTTTTTAAGCAAGGTAAGATGGCAATAATATTCGTTGGTTTAGACTTGTTTCCATTAGAGAAACCAATGTTGTTCTTTGCAGAATTACTGCGTCACAATAAATAAGTTTGCCACTGCTCTGCTGTTTAATATTTATATTGACTAATGGTTACAGAAAATTGAGTGTTTCGACGATCTTGCTACAAAACAATTATCTGTACTACTTGCAAACTTTCACATTAAACGCCATTCCTACACCACCCTGTCCTTCTATAAAATAAGAGTAGAACATTTGTAATATATTTTTCAAAATACAATTTTAAATGCGAAATTTATTTCAATTCTTCCTAATATTCTCACATCAACAACGTCTACGTTTAGAAATGTTCAATAGTTGTTCATTTGTCGTAATCAATTAAATTTTGCTGTGGGTTGTTAACATGATTTAAAATAAATTTTGTTTTTAGGGGTTTATTTCCCTTGTTAAATCGGGATCTGTTCAGCGATTTAACATCTTTGGCTGTATATTTCATAGCCAAAAGATGTATATTTGTTCATAAAATTGCGAAATGGCTCAACATTTTTTCGCACGAATATCACACACGCTATTAATTCTTAGTCCATTTAAATACTTTCTCTGCAGCTATCGGTTTGACTCCATTGTATTTTATGTATTATTATTTACAAAGAATTTTGTTTGTTAGATTCACAATGTATTTGTAGGAAATTGTTTTGTCAAAATGTTAGTAAATCACTTTATTATGAAGTCATATCTTATCATAATTTACAAACTAGCTACAACTATTGCGCCAACATGATACTTACTACGAAAATTTGACATTTTGATTGTACTTGCAAGGTTCTAAGACATTCCATTAGCACGAATCTATTTCGACATGTAGGAAGATAAAACATGCATAGGCATTTTTTGAGTATTGATACTTATTTACATACAACGGTATCGTATTATCATCATCATACGTACATAGATAGACTCTCTTTTAAAATATACAATAGTATAGAATAGATATCACTTTACTTTTCATACGTATAAACATATGCTACACTATTTTTTAAC
>JAGDQP010033919.1:0-20413 GCA_022664845.1 Lepisma saccharinum | reverse complement strand
ACAAGTGCTCTAGCAATCTTGCTTGAATGATGGTAAAATTTGCCGCGTTCCTTCTTTGTTCGCTAAATATATTATTAACATTAATATAGCCTTTATATTTATTAACCATAGACTTAAGGACGGAGCGACCGTAGCTCATTTGGTAGAGTATTCTTGATTTCATGTTCAGAATGTCATATGTTCAAGCCAACGCCCAGCCATCCTCACTGGATATCTTCCAGAATTTTCCTCGGTTAATATCGGGCTAATTAGTGGGCTAATTTCGAGGTTGTAGCTTCATACTTGGACCTCGCCCTGACTTTCTTTTAATATCATCTCCTCTCCCATTATCCTGCCTCAGCCAAAGGTGCCTAAAGGTCAGAGAAAGTTCAGTTCAAGCAGTTGAGAGTTCTTAATTAAAATATTGTAACTGATCTATGTTATTCTTTAGGGGTGACTTTTAGCTTTGGACGATAGTTTTATATAAAAAGCATCAACTACATTTTTCTTTACCATATTACATCTACTCATCTTCTGTTTCGTCTTATTGCGAGACAAAGAATATACAGTCCAAGAATGCACTAAAATAAATGATTTGGGGGTATTTTTTCTTTCTTAAAAAGCACTAAATTACTTGAAACTTGCTTTTTATACTAAAACAAATACACCTCTTTTCCTTCCTTTCTTTCTTCCTTTGTGCGTGTGGGGGGAGGGGACGGAAGCAATGTTTGAACTGGGTTACAGTCATATAAATGGAAAATGACATTTTGAAGTTCATTATAAATCATTCTGTGCAAAGAAATTTCGCAAACACTTGTGTTGATTTATAATTTACACTTATATACCTCTATCGGTAAAATATCAATTGAAGTATCTGTTGAAAATATTTAAAGTTGTGAGTATTATCGGATCATGTAATACTGTGCTGCACAAAGTAACTTAGTGGAATTTCAGAGAAACAGACGTGACGGGCGTAAGCCATAGTGGTGTTACCGCTCATACAATTCATTTTTATCTTTATCTTCAGGGAAACAGATACGTAGAAATTATTGTAAATTGCCGCAAAACGTTCGTACTTTTACTTTATTACGGCCCTATATCATATTTTTCGGAAATTTTATTGAATTTTTATGTGAAATTTTTCCAAATAAACGTCTTTGGTATCTACATAAAAATTCATATTCGGAATCGTTTTAGCGCAAAATGGTGTCTGCTACTCTGACGCAATAGTTTCAGAGGTTCCTAAATTCGAACCCCCGCAGAAACTGTACTAGTTACGGGTAGAGAATGAAACTTACAGAGTTTGTTATAAGTATCTAAATCTAACAGCCTACCAAATTTCAAATTTTTTGAAGCAGGCTTTTTTTTTTTGAGAAAATGGCGCTTGAAATACCACAATTTCCTATATTTCGCCCCCTTTGCAAGTCGAATACTGAAAACATAAGCGAGTGACGTAAGACGTGAATTTGTTTTTTATGAACTTCTGTATGTCTTTTGTACACTCAACACGAAAATGCAAAAAAATTACGTTCCTAACCACGAAAAAAAGAACTTCAAAAATTGCAATTTTTTTTTTTTTTTAGTAAAATGCCTATATTAATTGAGAACACTAGAAGCTAAGGGGTATAAGTGACATTAAAAATAAAAGAGTCAAGTGCGTAGAGGATCTAAAAATGTGCTAGTCTGTTTCGGTAAAATAAATATTAATAAACTTCCCACTCATTGTAGCAGGTGCCTTTACTTAACCTCTTTCCCTCGAGGTACATTCCATTGTAAGTGCTCCAACAGTAGCATGTCGACTATTCTCAATATTTTTAATGTTCAGTATGCGTGTCCCTTTATCTAATGGAAGTTCAAAATTAAAAATGTTTTTTCTTCTATTTCACTTCGTTCTGTTATGGCGGCCATATTTGTGTCAAGATAATCACTAAATTCTCAGCATGGAGACATTTACGGAAACCTCAGTTTCTCAGCCCAGTCGTTGCTTCTTGAATTAAAAACTATTAGACTGAACGTACCACTAGTTTTATGTGGTAACACATTTCTACAACTACTCCATGTTGTAACTCTAATGTGGGTTCCAAAATGCTGTTGAACAATGGACAATATTACATTTTCAAGATCACTTTCTATGTAGAAAGGATTCTTGCTGTGACTTGAAAGTCTGTGTGGAAGCACACAGTCAATTAGTCAATTTCAATTCTACAAATTCTCTAGTCAATTCCTACAAAATGTTTAGCCTCAGATTTACTTTCTTTCTATACTATGGGCGTTTAAACATATGATTTTCTAATATTATAAAAAGTTTGAAGTTGAAAATATCTGGTGGGGGACCAAGCAGGAATCTGAAATTTTCTCAAATACACTAGTCCTGTAGAGTAGTGATATGCTTCGAAATTCTGGACTTTGAAATTCCAGTTCTTAAAGAGTTACAGCAATTTTGTTTCTGTGTAGAAGCTCGTTTTATTCCAACACTTAAAAGAAAATTGATAAAATTTAGCTTATAATATACTAGAAATGTAAAATGCTTTTCGAAATTTTAAATCTAGTTAGGGACATGACAGTTCCCAGCACAAGTCCTCTCTACCAGTCTCCTCTTCTATTATGTGAACACGCCTTCGGCGAAACTTTGTGGCATTCTTATTATGTTTGTATACATGTCTTGTACAGATGTCTTAGAAATTGTGATATGTATGTACCTTTCTCTACCTTATTTTATCAACTTATGCATCTTATATGGCATGTATTCTCTTCTTAAGATGCTGGAATCAAACGTACTTGTTTCGCACATAAAGTTGCTGTAACTCTGTTAGTAGTGGAATCTCAAAGTCCAAATTCTGCCTTACAGGACTAGTATAACAATCTCTAATTTAATATTTTATTTTAATAAACTCATATCTATTTACCTAGTAAGAAAGTTCCGTAAATAAACGATATTACGAGATTTTGCGAGGCGCAAAACCAATAGTGGAAGTTGAATTCTAATACAGGTATTAATTTGCATAAAACATTTCAACTACTTAGACACGATTCTCACATCTCTCAGCATTAATTTTGCAATGTCAAATATATCTTATTACTGACACCGAATCTCTATGAAACAAGGTCATGAAAACTTTGTACTTTTCACTAGTAAACGGATTGAGATCAATGACAAATCCCACGACTGCAGGTGTTTGATATCGAGTAACACCAGACGATAGCCTATGCTTTCGGAGAA
This sequence comes from Lepisma saccharinum, assembly GCA_022664845.1. Classification (NCBI taxonomy): domain Eukaryota; kingdom Metazoa; phylum Arthropoda; class Insecta; order Zygentoma; family Lepismatidae; genus Lepisma; species Lepisma saccharinum. The sequence continues at coordinate 17,214 of JAGDQP010033919.1, read as the reverse complement.
TTATAGAAACTACACCGAGTGACAGATTTAAAATGATCTAGGTGATAGAAGAATAACTCTTTGAGAACACCAACTTGTGAGGCGATCCTCGCATCTCATATTACAAGAGCCACTATAAATTTCTACAATAAATTCCAAGATTTTGAGATAATCAGGATCAGTAGACTTCAGTACTCTTAGAGAATCATTCAGTTTTCGTTCATTGTTCGTCGGTCTTCATTAGTCTTTACTGAGTTTATACTTTTTTTTTAAGTCGCGCACAGACAAGGCTTTGACCAACTCAGTTCAATGTCTGTGATCAAGACTCTAAGACTTTAATTTCAGTTATTTTGGATTTGGTGAAGTTCTAAAGCAATACAGTTCGGCTCATGGATCAGAAATTCAAAGACAGTGTTTGGAAGTGATAGTTCAGTAACATTTGTGTACAGCAATCTACAGACTTAGAACATCTGACTCTATTTCAGTGCGTCTTCTGACTTTTCGGTTCTTACTTTAATGGTGCAATACCACTCAACTTTCCACACTTGAAGCAAGCATCTCTCCAACATCAGCCTGCCAACATAGGTGAGTGGATATGTTCTCTTCTATTTTAGTGTCTTTTGGGACACATGAGATAACCTTGAGTCATTTGGGACCCACACATTACTCAAGAAGCTCTGAGTCTGCTATTGATCATATCGGAACATCGTATCCCGAGAAAACTGCTAAGTTCAGCAAATTTCCTATCCCTGGCATTTCCCGTCATGATTGGATCTACGTCGTATATTCACTTAATCCCCCCCCCCAAGCTCAGCATAAAGTAATAGCATATCAAAATCTCAGAAATATAAATAAAGAGAATTTAAATGCATATGTCACTCTCATATTCTGGGATTTAGTAACATATAGATTAATTCCGGGAGAGATGCCCCACCGGGACAGATGCACAGTTCCCATATTTCTAAAGTTACCCTATAGAATGCACTACCAATGGAACGTGAGTGTCAGTTGTGTCGAGATCTGTGTAGGTGGCATGAGTGGTGAAGATTGCATGTTGTCAAGTTGGCGTTTTTAGCTGATATACGAAGGTATGACACGATTTTTTTTATGATAATATAATATTAAAGAATACAGAATTGTTAGAAAAATATACTATTAATTCATTTTTTAAATTAAAGAGGTAAAAAACGGTTAGCAGGAGAACCGTTTTCAGTCGTCACTCTGCTTTTGTCCATGCTTTGTACTGGGCGGGAAAGAACTGAAGTGGTAAGTCTCGCCAGGCAAAATGGCAGAGATGCCCCAATTATCTCCAGGAGAGATGCACTACCAGGAAAAAGATAGTTCTGCGTCTTATGATTTAATTGTTACTTGCTATTTTAAAGTAACACTCCTATCTAATCTGTGACTGACGTTGTACTATTTGATGGAGAATCTTAACCCCATATATTTCGATCTCCACTTATGAGTATTCGTATTGTTGTTAGGTAACAGTGTTGCATACATTAATATTTCGCTGGATGTAAACACTGTAGCAAAATATCAAACATGTCTTTCAAACATATACATCTCGGGTGTTTGTGCAAAAGGGGTTAAGTCCAAATTTTCCAAAAATGGTGTTTTCACATTCCGTAAACAAGAACGAAACTCTCTACAATTGTGTGTACTTGGCTAAGTCATTTTGAAGATATTAGAGCGCTTTTATTTCCAAACATTGTAGAGAAATGCTGTGTATTTCCAACTTTCAAATCAAGTTTTCACAGAACTAAGGTTTTGTGACTCAACTAAGGTTTTGTGAGGCTGGGTTGAAACCTCACACCCAACCATCCTGAGTGAGGTTTTTCAGGATTTTACATCAGTTACAGGTGAATACCTGGATAGTACTTTCAATCTAGGCCCTGACCTAATTCCTTCCTACATCTACTCCCTTTTCATATCCCGGCCTGTGCCAAAGTTACTCGAAGGGCATGAAAATAATATTTTAGAAAATATAAAACAAAAATATATCAAGTGAAATATTTGTGTTGATGTGCCAGAGAACGTATTGTTTAACACTGCTTTAAACAATGGTAATAATATCTCTCACGTCCTTATTGTTTATATACTAAAACTTTCCCCTCACGTGGCAAAGTCTAATGGAATTTGCGCTTCGCCATAGTATTTTCACTCTTGTAGCAATGTTGTGTTCGTTCGTTAAAACTATTGTCTTGCTTTGCAAACTGAATTCATTTCTATAGGCTATATTCTTAAAGGTGTTTTACATTTACTGATGAAATTATAACGTTAATGAATTTTCACATTTCTTTGAGAATTTACTGAATACGAAATTAATTGTTTTGCACGTAGAAATAAAAAAGCAAACCCATTACTTAGGACTTACATTATCGTAGAGAATTCCGTTATTTATGAGTGTTTTATTACCTTTGAATTATTTCTATTTTAGACGAGGTTAGTATGAGAAATAAATTCAGGGAATGACATCGCTCAAAACATGTTTTCTATGTCAAGGATAAGCCAGACAAATTGTCAGGAATTGTTTTGCTGTATTTTCCCCATAAATAATGTTGGTAAACAAATGCAACCTATCAGATAAAGTGTATTGATTTTATTGAGCTGAGGCGCCTCTCCCAATTTGGTGGGGCATCTCTCCGCATATTCGGGTGAGATGGCCAAACACAATGCCTTCGATTTTTGTAATTCTCACAGATATATAGCAAAGTATTGTGAATTATATTTACCTTCAGGTTATTCTATAACAAACACCTTTCGAATGGTATATGTTTTTTGTACATATGAGTCAACAATGTACTGTGAAGTTTTATTGTTAGGTGGGGCATCACTACCACAATTACTTTAATAAGTCAGTGGATGACATATTGTATTTGTATGACAAACATGCGCCACTATAAGTTAGAAGAGTGAAACATAATTCAAACCCCTGGATGATAGATTATATACAACAACTGAGATTGGAAACAGATAAAACCTACAAAAATAAAGGTTTTGAAGTAAATTCTAAATCTGAGCTTTGTCAGAAGTCTTGAGATTTATAAAATACTTAGAAAACAGTGCACCCAAGCTTTACGATGGGCAAAAAAAAATCATATTTCGAAAGTTTAGTGGAAAATCTTAAACATATAAGTAAGCTATGGAGGAAACTTTAACAATTTAGGCATACATATAAAGAACAAAGATGAATATATTTCTGAAGACTCTAAAATATTGAATACATTCTTTTCTCAAACCCCTGCTGTTCTTGTTACGACTCTGAAACAAGAAACTATTAGCAAACTTGCAGATAGTAGCAAAAATTGCAAAAATGATATGTTCTATTTCACTAGTTTTTCTCCAATAGAAGTACCTTAGACCATCAATATCATAAAGGGTTCTGCTGTTGGCTCGGATGGCAAATTCAATAGTTTTTTTCTAAAAATGAACCTATTTCATGTCGTGTGCCCATTAACAATAATAGTAAGTCTGTATATCACAACAAGTATTTTTCCATATGCTTTGAAACATGCCTACATTCGACCCATACCGAAGCTTAACTCTCCATCTGCGCCTAGTGAATACCAACCCCTTTCCAAAATACTGGAATTTGTTGTACGCAAGCAAATCATACAACACATAGATCAAAATAACTTACCCATAGGGAACCAATCCGGCTTTAGAAAAAGTCACATCACAGACCTTATTCAAATCACCGATGTCATCCGACAAGCAATTGATCAACGAAGAATAGACATCTTAACTTTATTAGATTTCAGAAAAGTCATGCAGTCAGTTCATCACTACATTCTTCTTGCAAAATTAGAACACAATTTTAAATTTGCCAAACATACAATCCGATGGTTTAAAAAATCCCTGAAGAACGTAAACAGGCAGTTTCAACAAAAAGCTATTGCTCTGAGCTGTGGAGTTCCACAAGGCCAATTCTTGGATAATCGTTATTTACGATGTTTATGAATGATATTGGATCACAATTCACTGAATGTAGTTATCACTTGACGTAGATGAAGTACAGGCATAAGTAAATTCTGAAGCTAATAATCTTGCCAGTGCAGTAAATAGAATAAATTCTGATCTAGATAATATACATCTCTGGACATAACAAAATGGTTTGGGGCTAAATACCAGCAAATCTCAATGTATAATAATATGGTCCCCAAATAAGTTTACGAAAATCAATAATCAAGATTCGCATGTTCCTAAAGTTCAAACTACGGACCAGGAAATTAAAAGAGCAAATAAAGTTAAAAGTCTACGTATTACTCTCGATTTAACATTATCCTGTCGGAACATATAAAACAAATATGCAAGCAGTTCATAGAAAAATGCACCCACTAAATCTTTTGAAAAACTTCCTTCTTGACGTATTAGAATCACTTTGATACCTGCTCTCTGATTCCCAATCTTTGATTTCTGGAATATAGTGTATAACAATCTGTCTGTCAATCTAGCGAATAGTTTGCAAAAATTGCAAAATATATGTGTTCGGTTTATTTTCAGTGATAAGATGTATGACCATATATCAAGCAGGTTCGCTGCACTGGCATGGCTTAAACTAAAGGACATAAGAACGTTTCATATTCTTCTCCAGTTATTTAAGCAGTAACTTATCTGGCTTCCATGAGAAAACCCGTGCGCCTCAATCACAAAATAAACACTCGTTCACATAATAATGTCACTCTAAGGATACCAAAACACAGATCTGAAAGCTATTCGAAATCATTTTCAGTGTACGGCATCAAACAGTGGAACAATCTTCCTTCGGTAATTCGCAGAGCCAACTCATTAAATAACTTGATAGGCATTTTCTTACACTTTCCCATAACAGTAAAAAGAAATGTTAATTTCATTATAAGACTTCTCTTCCAGAGGGATCATTCCATTTAAACAAGTTCAGCATTCGTTAAAATTGTTACACAATCACTTTAACTTTTAGAAACTTCTGTCTGTCATTACCTTTATGTATTATTAGTTTACAATTAACAAATAATTTCCCTACTTTACTTAGTTCGACTATGGTGGCCATATTTGTGTCATGGTGCTCACCAAATTCTCAATATTCAGTCATTTGCGTCAGTCGAAACCTGAGTTTCTTGGCTCAGGTACGTCGTAGCGTCTTTGATTAAAAATTATTGGACTCAGCATACTACAGGTTAGTTGTACGTGGCAACACGGTTCCATTATCACTTCATGATGTAATTCTAACCTGGGTTCCAAAATGCTGTTGGACAATAGACAAAATTACATTTTCAAGATCACTTTCTATACAGAAGGGATTGTTGTTGTGGATTGAAAATCTGTTTGGGGGCTCACAAAGTACTGTAGTCAATGCCAACAAAATTTTAAGCCTGAGATTTATTTCCTTTCTCTACTATGGGGCTTCTACATATGATTTTCTAATATTATACGAAAGTTTGAAGTTTAAAATCTGTGATGGCGGACCAAGTACGAAACTGAAATTTTCATAAAGACTTGTCCTGTAGGGTAGAATTACTCTGCAAAATTATGGATTTCAAGAATCCATTACTAACAGAATTACAGCAACTATATATGTGAAAAAGTAATTTTGATTCCAGCATCATGCGAAGAGAACACATACCATTCAACATGTAAAAATATTCATAAGGTGAGAAAATAGGTAGAGAAAGGTACTTACATATCACAATTCCAAGACAAGTGTACAAGACAGGTGTAAAAACACAATAAGAATGCTGTAATGTTTCGCCGAAGACGTGTTCACATAACAGAAGAGGAAACAGGAAGAGTGACTGGAAGTGACCATGTCGCCAACTATATATGAAATTTCGAAAAGCATTTTCCAGTATTTTATACGTTGAATTTTATAAATTCTCTTGTCAGAGATTTGGAATAAAACGAGATTTTACTCGCAAGTAAAGTACCTGAAGTGAGGACTCGAGTTGCTCATCAAGTGATACCTTAAACTGAAGCTAGTGACTTGTATAGTACACCTGTGAAATCCTAGCTGCAGAGCTCCAGAAATAAAAAGGTTATGGCGGGTCAAAGTTCAAAGAGAAAGCGAATTGTATTGAAACAAGTCACAACGAAAGGCAGAATAAACGTCAGAAGGACATGGGTTTGAATTGAAATGCGATTCATGTGAAGGAAAGAGGCACGTACAAAGTACTACACATTGATACAATCAATATGTAAGTCGTCAAGGAAGGCTTGTGATAAGCAGATACTTTGCTCACAATGAGCACACTTGACAAAAGAGATGTTCTCGCATGAGGTCTTGTAACACTCGTCACGTATATTAGAATCAAAACAATAATCCAATGAAGACATCCAGTTCTCGGGCTCCTCATCCAAGTAGCCGCTTTTGTAAAAAGCAAACCTGATCATGTTGCGAAATCGTGAGGCGGGGAATTGGAAGAGAGTGAAGGACTGCATTCGTAAAATGTTATACCGATGGCAGAGATTAATTTCCGAGGAAGCGATAACTGTGTCAGTAATGAACCTGATAAATGATTTATATGGACGGAAGAAGTAAACATCAAGTGGTTGGATGAAACCAGTGCAACCCCCAGGAATTAAACGTTTGAACAGTGTTATATGATTAGGGCATAATTCATTTGATACGTTATCATCCTTATTTGCAATCCATGAATAAAGCAAAAGCAAGACTTTATCACGATCGGCAGGCAGGCTATTCCAGAATACAGAATAAAACTCTTTTAAATCACTTTTGTTCATGTTTGCAGTCTTTCCTGGATGGGATACTATGTTATCGGGATCATTTTGCTTATTTCCTGGAAATTGACCACTGGATTCGGATACAAGAACGTACATCGGACGCAATATTTCACCATCCATGGAAATAACCGGCATGATCATATATGAATGAGTAGTAGCACTGACTGATCCAAATGCACCTCTTACAACCACCGTACCTTTAGTCCTATGAGTCCTGTATGCATGGAGTTCCTTGTCAAATCGACTTTGATCAGCATTTAATACTTGACAAGGATTCAGGTCTTCTAGTAACATAAGTTCTTTCATGGATTTAATAAATGTCGTAGATAAGTGATTTAATTCAGCCTCTTTTGATTTCCACGTTTTGCTAACCCTATGAGTGATAGAACGACTGACGATATTGTTTCTCTTTTTAAAATTAGACAGCCAGTAACGAAGTGCCTTGAATTGTAGAGTATTATCAGGATCTAGCTCTTTACTTATCTGAAGAGCCCAAAAGCGAAGAGTCCTGTCGTGTATAATTGCACATCTCTCGACCATTTCTTTGAATTTATAGTGAACTGCTGCATTAAGTTTCTTATAACTGGGTTTTTGCCTTTTTTTCTCATATTCAAAGAGGATGAATTAATCTATACTGTGACTTGACAGATGAAAATTTCCTTCGTTTCTTTTCCGGGTTCCCATTGTGTGTCCAAAACATCTAAGATGCTTCTTTACAATCATCGTCCAAGATGTGTTTTTGTTTTTTTGGCGAAGGTGGATATTCTTCACGTGAAGAAGCTACAGGTGTCGGAGACTCTTGATGTGTTTGAGAACCTTGAGATGTACTTGGCATTTCCTCATCAAAGACGTCATCACCGTAGTCTCCATCATCGCTTTCATAACTGTCACCAGCAAATCAAAGAGTTCTCACTTCTTCTATGATTTCCATCTTGTCCTCAAATATCTCCACTATTTGTTTGTACAATGAATCTTCATACCTATTCATTCTCCTATTAACAAATCCATATTTCTCATACAGAGCATGAACGATAGCACCTGCTTCAATTTTCTGGAACGAAAAGAAAAAAGACCTTTTATTGACATCAATAACAGGAGGAAACATGCACAAGGACATTCATACACGAATAAAAGAAAACGGGATATCAGGCAGAGAGAGGGATATCATTCTACACATTACATTAATTGGGAGCAACTTACGACGTATTACCATCGGGATAATCAGCAAAACATGGACATCACAAGCAGCTAAATTCTCTTTCTATTTGAACTTTGATCCGCCATTACCTTTTTATTACTGGAGCTCTGCAGCTAGGATTTCACAGGTGTACTATACTCGTCACTAGCTTCAAATTAAGGTATCACTTGATGAGCAACTCTAGTTCTCACTTCGGGTACTTTACTTGTCAGATACAAAGTTGCTGTAACTCTGTAAGTATTGGAATCATGAAGACCAGATTTTTGCAGCATATCACTACCCTGCATGACTATGTCTGTGAATATTTCAGATTCCTAATTGGTTCCCAACCAGAGATTTTCAGCTCCAAACTTTCGTATAATATTAGAAAATTATATGTTTAAACCTCTATAGTATAGAAAGGAAGGGATTGACTGCAGTTCTCTGTGTGCTCCCAAACAGATTAAAAGCACAGCAAGAATCTCTTCTATATAGAGAGCAATCTTGAAACTGTAATTTGTCCATTGTTCAACGGCATTTTGGAACACACAATTGAGTTATTACATGGAGCAGTAAGGAATACATGTTACCACTTACAACTAGCATGTAGTATGCTGAATCCAATAGGTTTAAATCCAAGAAGCTACGACTCACCTGGGCTGAGAAACAGATTCCCGTAAATGCTTACATGCTGAGAATTTGGAAGCCCACCATGACACAAATATGGCCACCATATCCGAGCGAAATGAAATAGAAAAAATGATTTGTAGTTTTGAACTTTCATTAGCTAAAGTACTCGCACACCGAACATTAAAAGAATTGAGAATAGTCGAGCGGCCAGTGCTGGATCACTTACAATGGAATGACCTAGAAATAAACACGATCTCCTTTTACTTTTGCTTCAATTTTACTTTCGTGTGAGCGTAGCACTTAGAATATACGTGTATGCGTGTATGTGTTTGGTGATTTCATTCTATGTAGGGTGTGGTGGTACTTATTGTATTCATGTCAGGGGAATGGGAGGAGGGGATGGGGTAGAAAGACTCGTGTATTATTAGGATACAATTCATATTTTATATATTCTTACTTCCTAATAAGTGTTTTATTTTAGATTTATATCTATGTGCGAATAATTGAATGTATTTAGAATTTCATAGTTACTGGTAATTGCTCTTATATTATTGATGTGTATCATGGTTAAGTTGAAGACAAGGCTATCAGTCTTAGCTTGCCATGTTAAACAAAAGTCTAAATAAATGAAGTAAATAAATAAAAGCTGCTTTAACTTCAATTAACCTAAGAGAGGACACAAATTAAAATTGTTTAGTATTTTGATTATTGCAACCTACTTTTAATTTGTTCCTGCAATAATAATAATAATAATAATTGAAAAATAGCCATAAATTTGTGCGTTTCTTCGCAGCTGACAGCATTCTCATATAATTTTCTAGGATTTTCCTCAGTCAGAGCAGTCTAATACCGCGATAGTATATTCGAAACTAGTCCTTGGCTTGTATCCTAAGATCTTCTCCTCTCTCTTATCCCGCCCTGAGCTATAATTACCTTAAAAGTCATAAATGAAATTCAAAATTCAAATTCAAACTTCACAATAAATATGTGAGGATCCCTGGTATCACAGTGGTATAGCAATCACATCTAGTGCGTGGGGTCTCAGGTTCCATTCTTGCTAATTCCATATGTTCTCTTTAGTGGACAAACATCGTGTGGGTGGGTTTCCTCGAGGTTTTTCCGTTTCCTCCAACTTTCTTCATTCCACCATTTCACCCTTCATCATTCAAATGGTCTGAACAAAAGTTACCTAGAGGCCTTAAAGTAAAATTCAAAATTCAAATAAATGTGTGAGAATGTTTCGTTTTGCTCTAGCCCTGTATCCTTGGCTGCCCTACAACCAGCCAGTCCAAAGTGTTGGTTGGGCTGCATAACAATCAGACGCAGTGTTGACTTCGTGGCAACGACCGTTTGTGGAGTTGCTCTACTGGAGCTCTACTTGTGCTTCCAGCTATTTTATCTTCTGTTGGAAAGGTCTTGGAGCAACGAGTTCAAAGCTGTGTAGAACATCTCTGTCCGTCCGTTAGTCCGTCGAGATGTTTCAACTGAGAAACCACTAAAGCTAAAAGGGTGGTTGTGGTATCTTTGGAAACATTGTTAGAAATTAGCACGTGCTTGTTGGTCGCCAAATGGTAGCTTTCTCTTTAGTTTTGGCTGCCAAAAGTCAATGCTTAGTCCCCATTATTTCCTAAGGTTTTAAAAGAAATAAAAATGGTAGATATGTTAATATATTAGTCAATTCAGTAGCACATTTTATTAATTAACGATTACAAAATACATACCGGCTAATTAATACAGAAATCACATGAACGTGCTATTTAAATTTAAAAAATAGCTTTAAACAAGATATTTTGAAAGATCATTGTGCGTATGACACTAAAACACTGTTCTACATGTCGGAAATATTTGTAATAACTTTTAACCGAATATGTGTAGCAAAGTGATAGCTTGAGGAAATACTAAATAAGTTATCTTTATTGTTAAGAATACTAATACAGCCACAAAAAATCCAAAAATTTCAAATTCAAATTAGACAACTGTGTTTCTAAATATTTGTACTTCTTCCATTTTTTTGATGTTCAGAAAATACTAGCTGCTATTTTTAAATGTTGTTCTCCTAATTTTCAGCTCACAATAACACTTCACCACAAATTCATTACATTTGGAATACTGAAAATATCTACGTTGGAACCATTTTTCTTGACTTTCATTAAGTAATCAACGGTAGTTACAAACAAATGGTTTCGAATGTCCGTTTTGACCAGATTCATGAGCTACGTTCTGGCTTTGCAGAGCAGAATGAGTATCGCACAAATTTAAGTATAACAGACAAGAAAAGCCTTTAGTCATTTAATTTTACTATTAAACGCATACCTTGAACAGGCGACGAAAAAATCAATTTCTGAACAGAATAGCTAGTCGGAAAAATTTGGAGACTGAACATAAAATTGTTTAGTCGCGAACATTGAATTTCTGGTTTGAAAATACGACCGGAGAATTTCGAATGCATTTGGAAAGCTCCCGGCAACGCAAGTTAAACGATCTACAGATGAAATCTATCTATCCATCCGTCAGTCAGCTAGTCTGTTAAAATGTTTGAGCTCAGGAACTATTAGGGCTACGAAGACGGTTGATATGTTGCTGGAAATATTCGCAGAGACAAATTTCAAGCCAGGACTGACGACGGAAAGTCCACCGACAAATTTCTAGTAGTAATAACTCTGTAACTATTAGGGCTACGAAGTTAGTTGAAGTGTCTTTGGAAATATCTCATCGAGAGGAGTTTAAAGCGTCACAGATGAAATCTGTGTGTTCTTTTCTCTGCCCGTCAATACGTCAAAATTTTCAACTCAGAAACTAGTAGAGCTAGGAAGGTGGTTGAGGTGCTTTTGTTGTAAAAGTCTCTGAGATATGAGCTCAAACTTGCATAGATCGTCCGAATCAGGTAGAGGTAGTTCCATTTTCCCATAGTAACTAATGAGGATATCGATAACATTTAACTCAGGAACAATAAGGTTGTTGAAGTGTCATTGGAAAGGTCTCGTCATCCAAATATGATGTTGCAGGCAATCCATTTGCAGACAAGTGCAAGAAAGAACATCTATATCTAATGACGAGAGAACTGGAAACGTAATGGAATAAAGTCAGACCACAATTTTTATACAATTACTGTAAAAATATACACGTAATTCCGCTTATTAAAATAGTACATTTTTTCTCAGTGAAAGACGGTGCTTTGCGATAGCAATCAATATCGATCTCCGATACCAACATACATTGATCTCCGATAACGAGAATGTCGGGAAAATGTTTGCCATTCTATATTCATCTATATCGGATATCAACATTGATCGATATCGCATATTGTCTTTTATTGATATTGGCCGATATCGATTTGCTTGCGCGTTGAACTCTCAAATATTGCTACTTTACTACTCTGGGGGCACAAATAGCAAGTAGGCTTGCATCAAGCGTTGAACAATACAATACGATTTTAATCCCTTGTTGGTATTGAGATACTTTACAGTTCAGACCCTGCTGGTTAAATTCAGATATAACTTATCCTAATAATATTATTTACTCTCAAATTATTTTCAGAATAACAATATCGAATATCTGGCATTCGCTGATTTCCAAATCCCTAGAATTCACTATGAATAAACATATGTTCCGAAAAGATATTCAACTCACCTCCTGAAATTCGGATGAAAATGACATGATTCTAGTTTCCATCCTGAATTATGTGTGTTGGCGTAATTGCCGAATGAAGAAGCGTTCCATACATACCAAATGTTTATGAATTTCGAATCTAAAGTTCTGAATCTGAATTATCTGATGATGCTTGTAACAATTTCACTGGAGTAAATTTCACAAAGTTCTAGTACAAATACGTGTATGCGAATTTTAGTAGATAACTGAATTTAACTGTCTCTTATTGATTGCTGAAATTCTCTAAGGCGCGTGTAGCAAATATACTTGGAGAACCAATGCTGCTATAGAAGTTCGTCGTTGAAGTCGTCGTCTTGAGTCCGAGCAAGGCTGTTTATTTGCCTGAAAATGGAACTACACTTGGAATTTAATATTCCTACTTGGATAATCTGATCTTCTGGTGTTCACGTGACATATTCTTCGTCTTTTTCTTCGTAACTTTGGAATCTGTGACTTTGATATAATTTCAACAATTCTGGGAAATTGAGTTTTGAACTTGTTGTTAACGTGATAACTTGCTCATGTGGCTTTGTGATTGGAAAATTCCTCAATTCCCTGCATTCTTGAATTATGGTTTCTCATGAAAGGTAAGAATGAAATTAGATAATGTTATTCTTATTACAATTCACCGTTTGATGTAAAAGGTGTCATTTGTGAGTTTGCATGCCATTGGAATTTGATTTATTCATTTTATTACCTGATATCAGACTTCAATATTGTCCTAGGTTCTATTTTATAAAATTGCGTAGTACCGTTTACTGAATAAATCATTCTTATTAACTAATATTTACATGCCTCTAAAACATGAAAATTATCAACCATGAAATGGTTCATAATATTATAGATTCAAACCTACTGAAATCATAACAAATAGACTTAACACTTTCACGTATACTATGCTTGTATTATTATTATTCATTTGGCTAATGTATTGCATTCAAACCGAAAACAACATGCCTAAACAGATCAAAGGACAACATAAAATGCCATCAATGGTACAGCGAACATCATCCACAGTCACGCCAAAAATATTTAATCATAGAACCACTTCAAGCTATACGAAAAGCCCACAAATACCAGGTCCAGATCTGTACGACAAGGCTCTTCACCACAACTTCACCGCCAAATAAACGAACTTGACTCTGACGACGATGCTTCCATAAACAAATCTCAAGATATAGATCAACCGGAAGATCAATCAGCTCTACCAGTTCATTCCTTTCTGCTCACAAATTTTGACAGTCAATATGAAACTTCTAAACTAGTACTACAGAAACTACTTAAACACATATGTAGAGAAGACGACACTGAAATAATTGCTACTCGCAATCGAATCATCATCAAATTACCAGATATCAATTACGCTACTAATAGGCATAGTTATGAAATATTTAAGAAAGAAGCTAAACTTACACTACTTAATCAACCTCGCATCAAACAACCACCGCCACCAACACGTACACGTATGCTGTCAGTGGTAGAGGAGTCCCATACTGCATAACAGTTGAAGAAGTGGAAACTGAACTCCGAGCAGAAAGAAATTATACATGATCACACAACAAGGAACACCAATCTATAACATCAGAGTACTAACCTCTCATCAGCAGATAATAGACAAAATTTTACGACATGGAGCATACATTTACAAGAAAAGACGTAGAGTCTAACCGTCCAGCACGTAACCACCAATACCACTAGGCTGTGAAAACTGTCAAAAATACTGTGAACATGGTGCCTCTGAATACACCAATAAACCGACATGTGGATACTGTTAAGAGCCACATCCAACAAAGAACTGTACTAAGCCCCAAAATCCTCCAAAATATAACCAATGTTAGCAGGAATGTCCAATATTTTGATATAAATGCCTGTTAAACAACACCCACAGTGGAAAACAACTTTCCAGTCGTACAATTCCGAACACCCGAGCCTGATTAACCAACAACCAACAACGCTACTTCAGCACCAACCATAGAACAAGTAATTGAGTTCATAACTCTTTCCTTGCAAAGCCTACTTGCTTAGCACAAGAAGTGTATTGCACTTCATACTCATAAGTTCTTCCCATCATCATTTGTTTCCCCTAAAATATAGTTATAGGGGAGCAGCGCGGAGCAGCACGGATACCCTAGTAGCATACAATCGAGAATGAGAATGCTCTTTGTCATGAAAAGGAAGACATTCTCCTGAAATGACCTGTTTTTCGTCATAGACCAGGATATTGGAATGGTGTTCCTCAAGATCAGTTTAGGGAACAGAACGGTAGGAAAAGAAATGAGAAATGAGATATCGTTGGAATGGATCCTTTCCCACCATGTCTACAATGCAAGATTCCTGTCAATGGATTATCGTCACATGATTTTCAGAAAGTAAAATAGACACAGATAAAAAATGAGCCAATCGTGTTATTATTAACACAAAGATAGAAAGAAAATGAGACAAAGTTTTCAGCAATGCATTCATCCAGTGAAAATTGAAGTGATTATGGCTGTTAACATTGGTTCTGGGCAGACAGCAGGCGATGCTCTGCCTAGTGAAGGTAAATTGTTTCAAATTTTCCAAATAATTTACCCCAAGGATTTCACCATAGTCTAAGCAAAAATACAGAATAAGAGGAATAAAAGAGGAATATGGTTCCCTCTCGTGTTCTCAGTTTTGATCTTTCGCTTTGCTCTTCAGACTTTTTGATGAGTATGGCAACATGAGAAAAGTAATAGGTGTTCTTATGAAGAAACTGGCTATGTTGTGTTCTTTGGCAATATCTCCTGACGATGACCTTATTGATGAGAGTACAATGCTGTATCGCATTCAGAGGTGTGTTAAGGAAACTGTGTATGATCTGTACACCAAATCACCCACTCTTGGAGCAGAGAACACCATGTCGTTTTCGAGTTTGATAAATCTAAGCAGCAGTTTTTTTAATTCTCATCGTCACTTTTCTTTCTTTCATTTTTTTCTTCTAGTTTTAAGTAATATTTGTACATCTTATATTTTTATATCATGTTCAAGAAAACGTTTGTGATTGTACAATGTAAAACCTGTAATAATCGGAGATAACTCTCTGTTACGGCTGTAAGGTAAGTAAATACCTTAGTCCTTTGATCAAGAAAAAACCTCATGAATTCCACACGAGTGCTAGAGGGATTATCTCTAAGACTTTCCTCTCACTCTCCATGACATTTCATCTGGAAGTGTAATGATGAGTAGTAAGAAATACAAACAAGAGTGTTTTATTCTTTATATGCTCTGTAACAGTTTTGCTGAAACTGCTAAACATTGAGAGCTATGTCTAAGGGTTGTACGACGAAACAGTGACGCAACAAGCGCGACGGATAAAACACCAACGCACAAAAACAGCAACGAGTGAAAAGAGCGATGTACAAAACAGCGACTCCAAAACCGGAACAGGCAAAAGCAGCGACATACAAAAACAGCGACAGGTAAATATCGCGACGCACAAAAACCGCGACAGACGTAAACAGCGACATACGAAAACAGCGACATACGAAAACAGCGACAGGCAAAAGCCGCGAAAGACAAAAACAGGGACAGGTAAAAAGTGACATAAAAACCGCGACAGACAAAAACCACTACGCACAGACACGACACCCAAGAACATCGATTAAACATTCCAGATGCGCAGAAACAGCGAAGCGAAAATATAGCGATAACCAAAAACAGTAACAGGCGAGAAATCGCGACAGACGAAAACCGCGACGCACAAAAACGGTGACAGCTAAAAACAGCATTTTAAAATCTTCGACACTGAGAAAGACCGGCAAGCAAAAACAGCAACGCACAAAAAGAGCGACAGGTAAAAACCGCTAGAGACATAATGGCGAAACACAAAACCTGCATCAAACGAAAGGCGCGACAGACAAAAACAGCGACGCACAAAAACTCGACAGACTAAAATCGCTATGACCGAAGCGCAACAAACAAACCAACAATCCCAAAACCGCGAGAGGCAAAAACAGCGACAGACAAAATTGCGACGCACATTAACCGCAACTCAGAGTACAGCAAAATATAAAAACAGCGACGCGCAGAAGCCGACATCTAAAAACCGCAGCAGGCAAAAACAACCACATACAAAACAGCGACAGGCAAAACGTGCGAAAGACATTACTGCGACCCGAGAACCACGACTAGTAATAACCGCGACCTCAAAATCGCAGCTCACGAAACACCGACACCAACACCCCGACGCACCGAAACAGCGAAGTAAGGAAACAGTGGCAGACAAGAAGAGCGACGAAAAAAGCCGCGATGCACACAAATAGCAAGAACCAAGAACCGTGCCGAGCAGAAACAGCGAGAAACAATAACCAATAAGCACAAAAAGACAGAGCTTATTCGAGGGAGCCGAAAACAGCGACATTCAAAACTTGAGACACACAAAACTGCAACTGTCAAAAATAAGAGTGAAATTATAGTATCTTAGTATGTATATATTTTGTAAATAGGTCCTGGCTTTACATTCCACTGTATTTGATGACGAAACAAATGTATAAAATAACAAGGTAATAATAATAAACAAGAAATAACTTGAGATGCTGGCTCACACACAAGCATCAGCTTATGTGAGTCACTTAATCTGTATATATAAAAAATGTAAATCAAAAGAGAGAAAAATAAATTCAAAATTCCCGACGCACAAAAACAGCGACCGTCAAAAACAGTGAGGATGAAATCCTCGGCAGACAATACAGCGACCCAAAAAACGCCACGTCAAAATCGCGTCTAACAAAAAAATGACCCCAACACCCCGACGCACCGAAACAGCGACGTACGAAAACAGCGGCAGACAAAAACAGCGACGACAAAAGCCGTGAAGCACGAAAAGAGCAAAAAATAAAAGCCGCGTCCCGCAAAAACAGCGACAGACAATAATAGCGATGCACCCAAACCGTGAAAAACAAAAACCGCGACAGACAATAATAGAGACAGTCAAAAAAAGATATTCCAAATCCCCAACGCACAAAATGAGCGACAGGCAATAACAGTGCAAACTTCCGGAGATGATTATTTACTTCAAAGCAAGAGTGAAGCTTCCTTGA